>VUQH01089540.1:0-10208 GCA_015106775.1 Etroplus canarensis | reverse complement strand
GAGCACAGATCTCTCCACAGCCAGAGGAAGCGGGAAACCCGGCCACTCCTCCGCCAGGGGAGGAGGAAACAGATACCGCGCCTCAGCCAGAGGGGGCAGAAAATGACTCTCTACGGGCGGAGGAGGCAAATAGAAGCACTCCTCGACTGGAGGGGGCCACCGACAGAAGCTCTCCTCGGCTGGAGGAGGCTGAACGGGTCTCCTCACAGCCCATGGAGGCTGAACGGGTCTCTCCACAGCCCGTGGAGGAAGGGAGGTGGACGCCTCAGCGGTGGCTGGCAGTGGAGAGAGCACGTCAGTGGCGGCAGAAGGCAGAATACATGCCTCTGCGGCAACAAGAGGCAAAGCGTGCGCCCCAGCGGCAGCTGGAGGTGAAGGAGGTGTGTCAGCGGCAGCCGGATGCATGATGCATGCATCAGGGGCGGCTAGTAGCAGAGAAGAGGCCTCAGCGGCGGCTGGAGGCGGAGGGTGCACGCCAGCATCAGCTGATGGCGGTGAAGGTGCATCAGCGGTGGCTGGATGCATGATACGTGCATCCGCGGCGGCTGGAAGCAGAGAGAGCACTCCAGCAGTGGCTGGAGGCTGAAAGAGCGCATCAGCTTCAGCTGCAGGCAGAAGGCACACGTCTGCATGCGGCAGAGAGGTTGGGAGGTGCTTCAGCGGTGGTGGAATGCAGAAGAAGCACATCTGCTTCAGCAGATGGCAGAAAAGGCATGTCTGCAGCGGCAGACGGAAAGGCAGCCACTTCAGCTGCACTTGAAGGCAGGGATGGCACTTCAGCAGCGGCTGGAGTCTGAACAGGGGCCTCCGCGGCGGCTGGAGTCTGAACAGGGGCCTCCGCGGCGGCTGGAGTCTGAACAGGGGCCTCCGCGGCGGCTGGAGTCGTAGGAGAAGCCTCCGCGGCGGCTGGAGGCGTAGGAGAAGCCTCCGCGGCGGCTGGAGGCGTAGGAGAAGCCTCAGCGGCGGCTGGAGGCTGGATTGGTGCCTCAGTAGCAGCTGGAGGTGGTGAGGGCTCTCCAGCGGGGGCTGGAGGCAGAGGTGAAGCCCCGGCGACGGCTGGAGGCAAGGTGAGTGCCACAGCTACAGCCGAAGGCTGAATTAATGCCTCAGCGGCAGCTGAAGGCAGTGTTATTGCCCCAACATTGGCTGGGAGCAGTAAAAATGCCTCAGCAGCTGCTGGAGGCTGAACATGCACCTCGGTAGTAGCAGAGGGTGAGAGAGACGCCACTGAGGGCGAGAGAACATAAGGGGAAACACACAAGGTCCCCCTAAACAAAAACACACAGGAGGGAAGCCCTGACTTAGCTAAACACAAATCAATATCAGAAAAAGGAACAACAGATGGGGGCTTTAAACAAAACACACCAGAATCTTGTCCCGAAGAAGAAACAAAAGGCTGGAGCCCACAGCCAAAACGAAATTGTTCAAAGAGGGTCTCTAGGGGGCCAGGTGCAGCCACAGTCTTAAGAGACCCCAGTGAGCGAATGCTAGCGGCCGGCGAAGGAACAGAAGGACCCGCTAAGGGCACAGACAAAGCTTTTTCGGCCGACGGCTCGATGGCTAATAAGCTAGTCTGGGACTCAAGAAAAGAAACATGCACCTGGGGCTCAGTCTCTGGCAGCTGCACCGGCGAGTAAAGGTCCAAGGCAGCGGAAGGCTCCGACACACTCTGTGGAGCGAAGTCTGCAGCGGGCGGGGGCTCGGACCGCACCAGCAGGACGGCCCTGGAAGCGAGCGACGGCGGCCCGAGCTCTCCCAGCAGCTCGGGCTCCGAGGAAGGCCGCTTGTGGCGACGCCGAGCGCCGCAGCGTCTCCCCCTTCCGGTTGGGGCGGAAACTGGGCTGGCACACTCATTCGAAGCCGGCAGCCCGGGAACTCGCAGCCCCTCCGGTACAGGAGGCTCGGGGACGCGCAGCCCCTCTGGTACAGGAGGCTCCGAGACGCGCAGCCCCTCTGGTAGCAGGCAGCTCGCGATGGCGCCGTCTGGCGCGGTGTCTTTTTCTGTCGGCCGGTCCAGAAACTGGACCGACTTGCCCCTCCGGTGCAGGCAGCTCCTCTGGCAGCTGCTGCAGCGACTCCCCTGGCAACTGCTGCGGCGAGCGGCTGGTAGCTCGGGGCTCAGGCAGAGGTGGAGGCGGAGGAAAGCTGTCTCCTCCTACATCCCACCCGTGCATCTCCACCATGACCTCCCTCCTGGCGTTGTGGGAGAAATGCCAAAGCTCCAGCACACGAGGGAGTAGCTGCAGGCTCGGCTTAGCCCAGATAGCGTCCAGAATGCTGAGGAGAGGGAGCCACCTCTTCATGGGAATCTTAGCCTCCATCCACTCCTGAAGAAGGCCTTTCACCATATCTGTGAAGGCCAGCGGCTCGTCGGCTGTGCGGGCGGCGTCCGCGGGATCCAATTCTGGCCGCGTCATTCTGTCATGCCTGGGCATGGTGAGTGGTGTGGACCCCAACGCAGGACACAGAGACGGTGAGTAATGATCAGACACAGGTTTATTTAAATCCATAGTCACCAAAAAGAGAAGGACAGGACTGGCAAACTCTGGAGACGAGAGGGAATGATGCAAACCTGGACGAAGACCACTAGGGAGACAGGTGGGCAGAGAATACAAGGAGGGGAACTGGCCCCCAAACCAGGCCGGAACAGGCGAACCATGACACAGATCACTAACCCTTTCAATTTAAATCACACTGCTCAGTTTTCACAAGATGCATCTGCTTTCAGCTTCTATTGGCTTGAGAGAAGGCCATATAATGAATTTGCAACAATTATGAGCTTATACCTGAAGCTTCAGATAGATATCATGTACGGTAGTTATACAAGTAAAGTCAGTAAGAGCTGTTAATTACCATAAAAAGAATGGAACACAGATAAAAAAACAACTAAATATTAAAGACCTGTTGATTTATCTACTGTAGGTCTACATCTCAAAGAAGAAAACCATCATAAATCTGCCAGCACAATAGGAATAGTGAATACAGGAACAGCAAGAGTGGAATATTGCAAACTGACCATCAAATTTTCCACTCATAAAAACAGGTAATTATGCTGATCATGTTGGCAAATCACATTATTGTCATATTTTGCCCACCAGGACATGATGTTATGCCTCTGCCATGGCCCGAGTTCTTGACTGGCCCTAACCAAGATTAAGAAATTATTATTCCAAAAATAAACCTCATAACAGTATTTATGTACAGATGGCAGAGGGGCACACACAAAAACTAATTTTATTAACACTACAATCCAGGCCAATACTCCCAGGAATAGTGATTCTTATGAAAATGGAAAAGTGCCCATGAAATGCCCATTTTGTGAAAGTTTCACTAAAGTCAAATGAGGTAAAAATACCAAACATTACCTTGTAAAAACATCTAAAATTTTAGGATTTGTTACATTTTATGTTTTATCTAAATATAAAATGAATAGCTTTAGAGTCTCTGTAGCATAGTGGTGTACACATTCACATTGCAGGTGAAAGACCCCTGATTTAAGTCCAAGTGGGTGCACAAGCCCTTTCTTTTATGCATCTGACATAAAAATCTGATTTACCTGGTGTGGTGACCCCTTGAGGAAATATGGGCGCCACCAAAGGTACTTACTTTTATCTTTAGACGTCCAACAGTTTAACAGCTTTAGGAAATTATATTGTATGACACTTTATAGGTTAAATAATTGCTTAACTGATAAAGTAATCAGAAGATTATTTAAGAGTGAAAAGAATACCTCTAAACCACACATATGCCACCCTACCCACCCATCAACCACCACACATACACACAATAATGTGTATTCGTAAACATGTGCTTGAAAGAAAATGACAGTGTTAGCTCAGCAAGAAGAATCCTGCTACAGTCTTTCAGTGTGTCCAGTTACTCCTATTACCACTAGTAAGTACGAGTACCACGTGTCCTTTTAATCTATTTGTACATCCCTAATTGTTGACAGTTTCATTGTTGGTTTGTCTACTGCAGTGATATGGTTTGGTATTTTGGTGTTGTGACCACCATAATCTCATTTTTTTAAACTAAACATGGTGAGTAAGAGATAGATTTAACTGTGGACTCAAGGATACCACACATGCTCATATGAAGGTTACACGTCAATCATAAGGCACAACCTATTGCAGAATGCACTAATACATTTTCTACACTCAGATTCAGAGCGTACTTTCATTCTTTAAATACATTTAATGGAACAGAAATAAACCAGTAAAAGCAGCATTACAAAAGATTTAAATACAAAACAGATACAGCCAGTATTAGTAACAGACCATCAATTGGTCGTTCAACCTCTCCTCTCCTCTCCTCTCCTCTCCTCTCCTCTCCTCTCCTCTCCTGCTTGGCCCACTTAAGACCAACATGCCTATGTGGCCTATATCAGACACCAGACAGAGGTAAGCTGATGTGCTTGTGACTGGTGTCTGGTAAGTGGAGAAAAGAGAAATGAGAACAGCGAGTAGGCTGAGGCTCTGGCAGTGGAATGAAGAAAACAGGGACTCCTGGGACTGCTGCCTGGAGATTAGTGGGATAGTGACTGAAACTCACACAATCCACCTACTCGGCATTGACTCTCAGCTTTACTGGTTCTTTCAGCATGGCATGCTAAGGACAGCAGCTCAGTTTGCATGGATGCAAATCTTTCTGGGGTCCTTTTAATGAGAAACCCCTACACATCAGTAATTCGCTGAGTGACAACAGGGTTTCAGATGAACTACCTGAGAAGGTGTACTGCCTTCAGCTGCTCCCTAAGGACTTCCTCTGTGTTATCCTGGCAGTCATGTACCACTAAGGTGATCTCCAGAGGCTTGTATGGGTTGTCTACACTACTCTGCTACCCAAAGTGCTACTCTTGAATGTAATTACAGCATTAGTTCCTCCTCAGTCAGCACACCACAGGAGTCTTACATAATTACCATCAATATTAGCATACAAATACCACAGGGATGTGGCCTTTGATCCTTCCTCACATAACCATTTGTTCACTGTGGATTAAACATATTTTGAACTGACTTTTGCTCTCTCTCACTTAGGTTTCTCTTCATCACTATTTGACTGGCAGGCCTAGCAGTGCATCTGCTGTCCCATTTGTTTCACTGGATGATGACTTAACTTTGAAGCCCAGAGAATAAAATAAACAGTTGATTGGCAGGAGAATCCAGACTTACTCACATGCAGGAAAACATACCATTACATTCTTTTTTTTAAAATAGAAGCAAAAAGAGCTACAATTTTGTTGACCCAGAAAAAAACTCTTCATACACCCACATGCTGTACAGGGATATACAGAGCAGCCACAGCATTAAAACCACTGACAGCTGAAGTGAATAACAAAGTTCTGTTGGGAAACCTTTGGTCCTGGCATTCTCATGGATGTTAAATTGACACATAACACCCACTCAGACATTGTTGCAGACAAAATCACTCACCAACTGCAGCAGCTGCCCATAGGCGGACACCCAGGAAAAGATTGTGGAACAGGGCAAAGAGCCCAAGGCATGACTCAGCCACAAACCCTGCAACCCACAGGACTCTAAGAAAACACAGGACAATCCAGACCTGTTTTGGTGGTATGTGGGAAACCTACACAATACCAGGCATGTAATTTTAATGTCTAATGACTAATCGGTACCTATCTCATACGCCACTTATAGAGATCCAAAGAAGTTACTGCACCCTGTAAAATCACATCTGTGACATTAGTGTCATAATTCTCCCCTTGTTTTCAGTCTTAAGGTGTAGCTAAGGTATTCAGATGCCCGCTGTGGCTTCATATTTCAAAATACGTGTTAAATGTAACAGTCATCTGATTCTCCTCACACAAAAATGCAACTAAGTATATTTCCCAAAAAATATGAAATTTCAAATACAACCCCAATTCTAAAAAGGTTGAGACAATGTGTAAAATATGAATAAAATACAATGCAATGATGTGCAAATCTCATAAACCAATATTCTATTCACAAAAGAACATAGAAAATATTTCAAATGCTGAAAGTGAGATGTTTCACATCTGGAAAAATACATCTTGAATTTGATGGTAGTAACATGTCTCAAACAAGTGGGACAAGGACAACAAAATGCTGGAAAAGTAAGTTGTACTAAAAAGAAACAGCTAGAGGAACATGTTGTAACTAAATAAGTTAATAGGCAACAGGTCAGTAATGTGACTGGGTGTAAAAAGAGCACCTTAGAGAGGCAGAGTCTCAGAAGAAAAGATGGGCAGAGGTGCAGCAATTTGTGAGAAACTGTGTATAAAAATAGTGGAGCAATTTGAGAATAATTTTTCTTAAATTGCAGAGTTTGAATATTTCATCATCTACAGCACATAATATCATCAAAAGATTCTGAGATCCTGGAGACATCTCTGTGCTCAAGGAACACAGCCAAAAACCAATACTGGATGCTGGTGATCTTTGAGCCCTCAGGCAGCACTGCTTTGCAAAAAAACATGTTTCTGTCATTGTTATCACTGCATGGGCTCAGGAACACATCCTGAAATAACTGTCTGTGAACACAGAACGCTATGCTACAAATGGAGATTAAAGCTCTTATCATACAAAGAAGAACCCATAAGTAAACACGATCCAAAAATGCCACCATCTTCTCTGGGCCAAAGCTCATTTAAAATGGACTGAGGAAAGGCAGATGTGGTCAGATGAATAGAAATTTGAAATTCTTTTTGGAAATCATGGATGCTGCATCTTCTAGACTAAAAAGCAGAGGGACCATCCAGCCTGTTATCAGCGCTTATTTCAAAAGCCTAGAAGAGTCAAAGTGCTGGACTGGCAGTCCAGAGCTTTCGCCATTTGAAAACATTTGACACATCATAAAACACAAAATATGACAAAGAACCCCAGGACTGTTGAGCAACTGGGATCTTATATCAGAAAAGAATGGGACAACATTCCTCTCTCAAAGGTCTGACAGCTGGTCTCCTCAATTTCCAGATGTTTATGGATTGTTGATTAAAGAAGAGGGGATACTACACAGTGGTAAATGTGACCCTGTCCAAACTTTTTGAGATGTGCTGTCATTAAATTCAAGCTGGGCTAGTATTTTCCATGCAGCCTTGTGTCCCTCAGGGGATGAGGAGGACTAACAGTATTTTCCATGAAACAACAAAATGTCTCACCTTCAACAATTATTTTGAAATATTTTCTATGTTCTTTTGTGAATATATTATTGGTTTATGAAATTTGCAAATTATTTAATTGTGTTTTATTTATATTTATGCAGCTTTTCAACCTTTTGGAATTTGGTTTGTAAAGGAAATTGCATTGCACAATTTCTTTCCTCACCTTTATAAATAGGTGTAAGCGATGTGATGGAGCTTCCAGCTATAATGTGAGTGCACTGTAAAACACCACCTTCTGACTGCGTTATAACACCAATCAGTCTATTGTACTCCCTCACACTCCCTCTTTCTCTACATCTCTGCTGTACCTTCTGCTGATTTAGACATGAAACCTACTTCTGAATCTGCTAGTCTGCTGATGTGAAATTAGATGACTGCCAAATAGTTTGATGTAGCCCAATAAAAAAAGGGTCCAGGCTGTCAGAAACAATCAACTAAATTACAACATCAATGTGTCTATTTAAAGATATGAGCGTGTGTGTATGTGTTTCATGGGGAGAATGAGTGTGAAAATAACAGGCTCAAAGAGAAAGCCACTGACAAGAATATGCACGCATGTGTGTTTGTGTATATGTGTGTACATGTGTATGACAGCGCATTTATTTATAGAAGCCCTTTGGGAAGAGAGTGCCATTACTGTGCTAAGGTAGAAAATCTGGTGGGGCTGTGCTAGATGCCACTCTAAGGTGGCTTCATAACATCTTGCGGGCCATACCTCATTAGGATGAGCAACACCCTGTACAATATTAACAACCTCATCTCTTCTACAGTGTCCTTCTAAACATCTTTGTGTAAACACAGTTATTAAAAATACAGCATAACTCTTTGGGGGATGTAACTGTTGAAAATGCAACAATGACACTGCTTCCTGTAGAAATTAAATGTGCAGGTGTTTTTTTTTTTAGTTTTTATACAAATTTGTAATACAGCAAATAAAAAGCACACACAGGCAGTTTTTTTCATTTTGTTCATCATCACTGATGCCCTCTGTTTGAATTTGTTATTCTGTTCCATAAGAATGAAAAAGAGTAGGAGGCTGCACTGATCCAGAAATTGAACTGAGCTCCCCAAGACAATTTCTCTTTTAGTAGAGTAGGCTAGATAAGTTCAGGTAAACATGGACTGATATGCAACAGCTTCTCCTTTTAAATCCACACAGGTAAGTGAAGAGGTGATGAGATCAACAAATACACCAAAAAACAAAGCAGAGCAAAGATAAAATCTCCTCTTTCCTGGCTTAATCTGTGACAATGTGGCCACTGGGGAAAACCCTCACACCACTTCCACTGAAACAAACAGACATGAAGAGCTACATTACCCATACAGATTGTATCAAGCTCAGAACCTAAGCATCACCAGCTCCATGTGGGGGCTCAATGAACCATCCTCAGACATCAGGCTCTACAGCTTTGGGCTTAAAACCTGAATGGACACAGCTCACTCTGAATGCCAATTGTAAAATGAGAACCGCAGATGACAGGATTCAAACATGGCTCTTGTGTTTGCTTTTCTTCTCACTCTGTTTGCTAAAGATTAGAAGCTATTGAGTAAGATGTGAGAACATGTCTCTTACCTGATGGCCATTTTATGTGATTACATAATGTTTACATGCTCAGTTTTTCTCATATTTCTCATTTTTTCCTCATATATGTGAGTTCATTTACAATCCCAATTCCAAAAAGGCTGGGAAGCTGAATAAAATATGAATAAAACACAATGCAATGATCTGTAAATCTCACAAACCAATATTTTATTCACAAAATAACATAGAAAACATATCAAATATTGGAAGTGAAACATTTCTCTTTAAAAATATTAACTCATCTTGAATTTGGTGGCAACAACGCAGCTGAAAAAATGGGACAGGGCTATGTTCACCACTGTGCGGCATCTCCTCTTCTTTTAACAGTCCATAAATGTCTGGGAACTGAGGAGACCAGCTGCGGGAGAGGGGTGTTGTCACATGCTTTTCCAATATAGGATTCCAGTTGCTCAACAGTCTTGGGTATTTTTTGCCGTATTTTGTGTTTCATAATGTACCAAATATTTTCAGTTGGTGAAAGGTCTGGACTGCAGGCAGGCCAGTCCAGCACCCGGACTCGGTTTAGCATTGTGGTTTAGCGTTTTGTTTTTTTTTTGCCAAAATATGCAAGGCCTTCCCTGAAAAAGATGTCATTTGGAGGGGAGCATATGTTTCTCTAAAATTTTTATATACTGTTCAGTATTCATGGTGCCTTTCCAGATCTGCAAGTTGACAGAATCATAAACACAAATGCACCCCCATACCATTAAAGATTTAGGCTTTTGAACTGAGAGCTGAAAACAAGCCAGACAGCACAGAGATCTCTTCAGATTCTCAGAATCTTTCAATGATATTATATATTGTAGATGATGGAATATTCAAAGTCTTTGCAATTTTACATTATTTTGAAATCACTCTACAATTTGTAGATGCAGTTAGATTGCAGATTGCTGAACCTCTGCCCATCTTTACCTCTGAGAGACCCTGCCTATTCAAGGTACACTTAATAAACCATATCATGTAAAGCCTCCTTGGAACGTCTGCAGGTTGTTCAGAATGGTGCTGCAAGACTCCTGACCAAGTCTTCCAAGTACTCCCATGTTACACCATTGCTGATCCAGCTGCACTGGCTCCCATTAAATTCAGAGTCCACTTTAAGATTTTGACTTTGACATTTAGAGCTCTGCACGGACAGGTACCAACATACATAAGTGAACTTTTACATCCTTACATCCCCAGCAGGTCCCTGAGGTCATGTGATCAGGGCTTGCTGGTTGTCCTTCACTCGAGGCTGAAAACGAAAGGTGACAGAGCTTTTGCAATAGCAGCCCCCAGGCTCTAGAACTCTCTTCCTCTGAGCTTGAGATCTGTGTACTCGGTGGCCTCTTTTAAAAAACAGCTAAAAACATATCTTTTTAAACTTGATTTTGGTATCTTCACTTTTCTGTGAAGCACTTTGTGATTTTTATCTTGAAAGGTGCTATACAAATAAAATTTTACTTTACTTACTTTACTTTAACCTTGTGATAGACTGGCAATCTGTCC
>VUQH01089539.1:0-11285 GCA_015106775.1 Etroplus canarensis | reverse complement strand
GTTAATTGGCAATTCTAAATTGACCATAGGTGTGAATGAGTGTGTGAATGGTTGTTTGTCTCTCTGTGTTGGCTCTGCGACGGACTGGCGACCTGTCCAGGGTGTACCCAGCCCTAGGCCCAATGACAGCTGGGATGCTCTCCGGCACCCCCCGCAACCCTGAACTGGATAAGCGGAAGATAATGAATAATGACAAGTCTTTGATGCCTGGACCTTCCCATCATGCCTAAGTACACTGCTTGAGGTTAAATCCAAATCAAGTCTGTCTCAGAACAAACTTAAACCCAAATCTCTACTGCAGAAGGCAGATGGCTGCCCCTCCCTGAGCCTGGTTCTGCCGGAGGTCTCTTCCTGTTAAAAGGGAGTTTTTCCTTCCCATGGTCGCCGAGTGCTTGCTCATAGGGGATCATCAGATTGTTGGGGTTTTCTCTTTAACACTGTAGTATCTTTACCTTACAGTGTGAAGCGCCTCAAGGTGCTTTATAAATAAAATGGAATTGAATTGAATTGAATTAGAAGTCTAAGTAAAGCCTTTGAAGTCAAGTGTTTAATCTTCCCGAGCAAATGAGTAAAAGGGGTCACCGCTAGGGATGGGTGTATTGATACTCTGGTATCGTTACTTCGATTCCCAATATTTTGGAATCCATACTTTTTAAAATATTGTGATACCACTGTGCTAATAAAAGCATGCAATTTGTTTTCATTTTGGAGAGTTTTAGGCATTAAAAGCAGCCTGTGCGTAATTTAGATGGTCTTTCGTGTTGCGTGATTATGACAGCCAATCGGATGTCAGAGCTGAAGCCTCAGTGTGCAGCCTCAGTCAAGCACTGCCTCAATCCTCACTCTGCTGCTCAGTCTGAACTCACTCCAAACTTTCTAAGTACGAAAAAGAAAAGACCTGCTTAGTGACAGCAAGTGTTGTTCATAATTCACACAAAGGATGATGAGAAATCAGAATAAGGTCAATATCTGAATTCTCATTCAATGGAAAAAACAAGTGAAATGATCATTTTGAATTTTGGTGTTGTTGCTGATGCTGATGAGGATGATGATGTTGTGTTATGTTTAATGCAGGATCTCTGTGTTGATCTTTGAATTTAAGAAATGTAATTAATTTTATATTCATTTGAATTCTAATTAATTTATTACAATTTATACTATAATTTTCATCTCATTTTAAAATAATTTCTTCATAAATCTATTTTATTAAAACTTTTTATAAGCAAACCTTTCAAGTGTTTATGTTTATGAGTTTTATTTATATTTCATATTGCCCTTGTGATTTTCCTTTAAGGGGTAAAAAAGTATCGGTATCGATATCAGTATCATATCAAGTACCATAAACCAATGGTATTGTATCGAAAGGAAAACTGTTGATATGGCCCATCCCTAGTCACCACAGTGGATGGATCCACATAACTAATTTGGCACAGATGCCCTTTCTGACACAAACCTCCCTTTGTGAACGGGGTTTGTATCTCCACCTGAGCTGGATCCATGGTCCAAATAAACTCCTTGTGGTCAAGTTCAAGTCAAGTAGCAATTCAAGTCTCTTGTCCCCAAAGTCAAGGCCATGTGAAATCCCAGGTAAGTAATAAGTCCTTGCAGTTAAGTCCAAATCAAGGAACAGGTTTGTCTTTGCAAATTGCAGTTAGGGCCATGGGTCCTTGAGATCAAGTCTGAGTTAGGTCATTAAGCTAACTGCAAGTCAAGCAACAAGTTTAAATAATAACTTTGATAATGAAATAGCCTTTTACTTTTTTTATTCTAAAACCCTTTGAATGCACATAATATATTAAATATACAAGCTGTGTGACTTTGTAATACCTTTCTCATGCTGTACTTTTTCAGAGACTCCACCAGATCAAACTTGTGTACAAGTCAAAAGTAAAGTCTAGTATTGGAAGATTAATTGGAAGTTTCAGCTTCTTTTCTCACTGTGACTGACCACAGTGTAACCACAATTATACGCAATGCATGGATGCAGTTTCTGATTTGGTAGTACAGTTAGGTTAGTACTAATGTTTGTAATGGGCATAAAAATAGATCCAAATGGAAATGGTTCATTTGTGCTCTGGTACACTGAGTAATACACCTCCATCCCCTGAAGGATAAAAGTGACTCTTAGCAAACACTCAGGGGAAGACCTAATGTTAAATCCTGTTGAGCATCCCACCCCTAAGTGGTCCACCCCACTCTCAGCAACACAATCCTCCTGGAGACTGATGGACTTTAGACCTTAATCTCCTGTCTCCACTTCTAGTCTCTCAAATACCAAAACGGACTGATTCTGGGTTCTGCTTGTGTTGCATATGCTCCTATGCAAGCAAATTGCCATTATATTTATTGTAATGTACAAGGGTACATGGAGCTCTAAAATGTTCCAGTCAATCTGTAAGTGGGTTACAATTCTGTAAAGAAACTCTTAAACCTTGTCCATATATATCAAAATATTCACTCCACACATCACTTAGTAGCTGACAGTTGTTTGCAGTTGGACATTTCAGGCATAGATAACTCTCTAATGTATTTACTACCCACTCACATATCAGTCAGCAATATCCTATTGGTCTTCTTTCGGCTGCTCCCACAGTGGATCATCCGACTCAGTCTCACTCTGTCCCTTGCATTCTCTTCTATCACTTCAACCCTCTGCATATCCTCCTTCACTACATCCATGAACCTTCGCTTTGGTCTTCCTCATCTCCTCCTCCAAAGCACCCCTGACACTGGCACTCTCTTCTTCACCACTCTTGTGCACTGTCTGTTGCTTTGGATGGTTGATCCTAGGTATTTAAACTCATCCACCTTCACTACCTCTACTCCTTGCATCTTCACCGTTCCAACTTCCTCACTGTCATTCACACACATGCACTCTGTTTTACTTCTAATGACTTTCATTCCTCTTCTCTCCAGTGCATACCTCCACCTCTCCAGGCTCTCTTCCACTGTCTTCCTACTCTCACTACAGATCACAATGTTGTCTGGAATAATCACAGTCCAGGGAGACTTAAAAGCTTAAAAAGCTGTGAGGCACAAACACACAAAAATTAAACTTACTATTTTAGACAGTGAGCATAAAACCAGTGTTTTAAATCCTTTATAAATGTATTTCAGAAAATGTCATTTTTTAAAGATTTAAAATTTCTCCTGAATAAGTAAGATCCAAATGAGGGCATCAGGGATGTTTTAAAGTGAAACCTCTAATCATCCTTATCACTATTTGGATGTTTTATGAAGTTTTCCTCTCACTGGGCTGCTAATGATTTATCCCAAATAATTATTCAGTGAGCTTACACCAAAATAGACATTTGGTGGAAGGTTTAATATCTTTGTTCAGTATGGTGAAGAAAGCTGAACTTTCTGTAGGTCACTGAAGAACTCAGCTGATGCTGTTTTGGTGCTGTTATGGCTCACTTTTATTATAAAACGTGGAAAATAATGGCAGATAAAGAAAACTCCACAATGAGGGAGTGCGTCCAGACTTTTGACTGGCAGTGCATTTATCAGGAGTTGAATATAAAAGGTGTGTTAGAAGAAGATTGAGACAGCGTCAATGCCATCAGAACTTTTTTGGTCCCTCAGCTGCTGAGCCATTTATGTGGACAAACTTGTTTAGCATGACTGCCCTGTGTTTCCCACACACAGCTACAAATGTACCTCTAATTGCCATCACTCACCTCGTACTCCCCCTCTTCCCCTTTCACCCTCACACCTCGGTGGTGAATGGAGTGGTGAGAGGAAGGAGCGTGGAACAGGGAAAGGGGTGAGGCCGATGGAGGTGATGGTAGTGCTGTAGGAGGAGGAGGCGGAGGACAGAAGGGAACAGTGGATCCTTTAAGTCCATGCGAGAGAGACAGCAGGGTCAGTGTGTTTGGCCTGGCCGGGTCTCCTCCATCCCTCTCTCTCGTTCTTTCTCTGACTTTCTCGCTTTCTCTCTCTCTCTCCCAGGAGCTGCTTCTCATTAAGCCTGTTTGTCTTGGCTGACACACAGTGGCACTTAGCAGCAACACGCTCGCCCACGTGTGTGTGCACAGACGCGCATGCACCTCAAGCACACATGCATGCGCGCTTCTGTTTGTTTTGGCAGTGACCAGGTGCCACTTAGTAGAGCCTCTAAACGCCAGTGATCGGTCGAACACACCACTGTGTTTATTTTTGCCAAACATGGACACACACACACACTCACATGAGTATGTGTAGCCAAATATTCCAAAAATTTAGATTTTACCCAATTAACAGTTGTTGTGTCCTTTTATTTATCTTGGTTGTTGTTGTTGTACCTTTCGGCTGCTCCCTTGTATTCTCCACCAAGGGGTCGCCACAGCGGATTAATCCGCACAGGTAATTTGGCAGAGATTTTATGCCAGATGCCCTTCCTTATGCAACCCTCCATGGTGAGATGGGCTTGTGTCCCCACCTGGAATCGAACCAGGGACATAATAAAAAGATATGACCATAACAAACCCCAGTGTATTTAATATTTCTTCAAGTTTTAAGTTGTTTTGGACTTCTACAAGCCAGGAGAGCTATTGCACTATGCTGGAAGAGTATGGACGCTCCTACAATGAAGGTGTGGATGAAGGAACTTTCTGAATGTATTGGACTGGAAAGATTAACAGACATTGCCAAGGGCAAAAGAAAAGACTTTGATAAACTCTAGGAACCATATATGAATATCATGAGAGATGAAAGTGCGAGATTTTTCTGAAAGGATTTGCAAATGCTGTAAAATGTAGCCCCCATTTTCTTTCTTTCTTTCTTTCTCCCCCCCTTTTAAATTTTTATTTATTTATTTAATTTTATTTATTTATTTAATTTTTTATTTTATTTATTTTTTAAATTATTTTCCTTCTTAATTTGTTAATTAATCCAATTTCATTACGTTTATTTGAATTGAAAAATGATGCAAGGGTATGCAGTTTGTGTGTGTAATGTGTATATGTGATGAGTTTGTGAAATTTTTTTTTTGAAAAAGACAAACATATTGGCAAAAAAAAAAGTTTTAAGTTGTTAAACCTGTGCACTCTCTTTATTCATACCATTTGACATACTAGTGATGCTCTATTAGGGCATGAAAAAAGTAGTCATGAATTAAAACAAACCAAAGCGAAAACAAGTTCTGCTTACATCTCAGACAGCATTCTGTACCATAAAGCAGCTCCCATTTCCTGTTTATATCCATAAAAAAAAAACTACTGCCATCTTGTAGACGCAGTTGGCCACTGTCTCTGGAAGCAGGCTTGACTGTGCTTGATTCTGAGTCATTGGAATCTTCAGATACCATTGATTTGTGTTTGACTCCTGTTAACAAAAGCTGGAGCTAGGCAAGTTGAAAGGCCAGCAGCAAACTCTATTCATTTAAGATTAGGTTTAAAACTTTCCTTTATTATAAAGTTTATAATTAGAGTTTAGTTATGCTGTAATAGGCTTAGGCTGCTGGAGGGGCTTCTTATGATGTGCTGGACATTTCTTCTCCACAGAAGAAAGAAAAAGGCGGGAAATTGGAGCATTTAAACAGAAAATTAGTGCAGAAACCATTTGATGCTATTTTTTGGCTTGTTTGCAGATTTATTACGTGAGAAGTGGAAATGCACAAGAAATAAAACATAATTTTGCAAAAGTACAAAGTGAAAAAAGTGTTTAGACTGTGTTTAGAATTAAATAATTTAATAGTGCACCAGCTGGAAAAATCAAAATCTATTTAAAGTGCCTAAAGTAAATGTACAGTGCTTATTATGTAGTAGTAAAGCATGTTTCTGAATCATCTACACATGGAATATATATTTTTTGACTAATTTATGCGTATATTGTTTTAATTTTGCAGATGTTGATTGATCGATTGCTGGTTACCCTAATCTGTAATAATGCAATTTATCTGGAAATATTAAGTAAGAGAAGCTTTAAAATAAATTGTATTGCACTGAAAATACACTATTTGCATCCAAAATAATATAGACACATAAAGTAGCATAACATAGAAACACTTCAAGTACAAGTACATTAAATATTTAGTTGAGTACAATACTTTTGTAAATATCCTGGCTGGTGGTTTGGATGGTTTATTCCGGGTATCTCCTCTACTCCTTGCATCTTCACCATTCCACCTGCCTTCCTCTCATTCACACACGTACTCTGTCTTGCTTCTACTGACTTTCATTCCTCTTCTCTCCAACACATACCTCCACCTCTGCAGGTTCCCTTCCACCTGCTCCCTGCTTTGATTGCAGGTCGCAATGATGTCTGCGAACATCAAAGTCCATGGAGACTCCTGCCTGACCTCATCTGTACTTTTACCAAAGAATTCCTCCATCTCTCCTAATTGTCAGCTAATGATAAATAGTTTGATGACATAAGTAAAAACATTTCGCAATTTTTCAGTCAGAAAGGAGGACAGGAAGATGCAGGAGGCTTTCACCTCACATAAAATCCAGACAGCACAAACTCAAGAAATCACATGTTTTAATCTGGTCCAATTTGTTTTGTTGGTGTGTTCAGCAGTGGAGGAAGAATCCTTTTCTTTATCTGGAAGAGATGGAGTGTGAGGGGTAATCATCTATTTGCCTTTCTTTAAAAGTCATCACAGGCTACTATAACATACTGTGCTTTCCATGCATCATATGCAGATTTGCAAACTTTATTTATAAATCTGAAAATCTATTAGATATTAATATGACAATTTTACAGCAATTTGTTCTATAAGCTTTAATACATGATCCTAATTGCACTTTTTGTTTTGCGCATAGACTAAACCTACATTTGAATTTTTCCTTTACGTTTCATCTGGCATGATTGCTAACAGACAGAAGGACCTAAACTCAGACTCAGACCAAGGAGGCAAGTTTAAAGGTTTATTTACAGGTGGTTGGTTAACAAGGTAAGTATTTTTAACAGAATGCATGAATGAGGAGTAGGAGTGAGGAGGAAGAAGAGTAATTTGACAATCCAGTGAGTAGAGCTGTTTCAGTTGTTTCCAGGCAGGTAGGTTTTGTGGGAATATTTAGCAAAACTTCATTTTTTTTCTAGAGGGAAACTCCAGCAGTTTAACAGCACTGTGGCTCCAGCTGACAGAATAAAAACTAAATCTGTCTTATACGCATCTAATCATCAAATTAATTAAATAACAATGATAATCTGACAGATTCTCCTGTGTTTTAATGTCAGAGCTGTGATTCTCTTTCTTACCCAGTCAGCATTTTTACATTCCACTCAGCAGTTTTCCTTCCAGACTTTGAGTAGGCTAAACTTTAATCATAAAAGTCCAGGCTTTGGGTAAGGATCTTGTGGCGGGACGGGACCAGTGGTTGATGGACAGGACCCTGTACCTGTCTTTGTGAGAACTATGATGACTGTCAGCCCTCGGAAGAAGCCATGGGGAGGGAAATGGCTCTGGGTGTGGAGGCAGAGCGAAACCTGCACGCAGGCCTTGGGGTTGTAACGATGGAAGACCTACCTCCGTTGTCCTCCCCCAGCAAGTGAACCGGACAAGAGCTCCCTCAACAGACTGGCAACCCGTCCAGGATGCACCCTGTCTTTAACCCGATGACAGCTGGGATAGACTTTTTGAGTTTGAGAGCCAGAAGATGTGTAAAGGCTTAACACCTTCATGGAAGCAGGTTCTAACTTGCGATTGGTGCTGTAAACTTCTGTCAGGTTATGGTTTATCTTTTCGTTTGGACATGTGGCTGCTCCATCAGTTGCAAAGCCAAATAATGCACATAACGTTTCTTCAGAGAACCCTTTCTGACTGCAGGATGCCACAGGCAGCAGCCCCGATGCATAACTGAAAGTCAGCGAGTCGCTATAAGAAGCTGCAGAACTCATTTTTGTTGGGAATTCTGATATAGTAGATCGCCATGTGTGCATATGCAGAATTATTTTTGGGATTCCCTACACACCGTTCCTGTAAAATCTGCAGCTCTGAATGCATTTCAGTTGTCTTTTATTTAGGTAGTGGTAGTTTACATACATGCTGAAACAGCAGTGTTTTTGTGGGAATGGTGCAGGATCTGGATCGTTACTCTTTACGCAGTGTCATCCTTACCGTCTCAGGAGCGCGAGCTCAGGAAGCAAAAGTCCATTTCTGATTTGATATTTCAAGAAGCAGTGCAAAAAAATCAAGAGGTGCGGGGGATACATTTAATAATATAATATATTAAAAATAATATAGCAGATGCAGCGGCAGTGACATGCAGGGAGCTCATCCCAACCAACACCAGGGCAAATCACCCTCTGTCAGTATCAGTACTTACACAATGTGTTCGCCATTTTTGCCATTTCCTCAAAGAACAAGAGTGAATCCAACATTATTCAGTGACATGTTCAGCTGTCTGTGTGTGTGTGTGTGTGTGTGTGTGTGTGTGTGTGTGTGTATGTGTGAGAGAGAGACCATGACGTTTTTATATGCGTACTATAGTTTAATAACTACTAGCCAGATGTTTCTGAATGTGTGTGTGTGTGTGTGTGTGTGTGTGTGTGTGAACATATATGTGCCATACTGCATGCATGTCTGCATGTCTGTGTGTGCATGTGCCAGGTCCTAAGAATGCTTGTATTGTTTATCATATTCCTGGAGTGTGTAGGGAAACCTAAACCAAACAAGGCTTGCTGCTCCCCACAGCCGTCCACAGGCTGTCCCAGACAGAAAATTGGGAGGGTTGGGGTCCAAATTACACTTGGTGAGAGAAGAGAACGCTGCGTTTGTTTCCCGCACTGTGTGCGCAGCGCTGTGTACAGTGTGTTGTGGAGTGTAATGGCTGCGTATCGTATGTTTTCCTCTGGTTTGGCCCACTGTGGGGCAAGAGCAGCCTAACTGTGACAGGATCTTTAAGGGGTATTATCAATTCTATCTAAACTAAACCAGTGTCAGAGTTCTGCACAACATAAACACAAGAAACACTGGCACCGTGTGTAAAACCCACAATTCTTTCCAATGCATAAGTAATATGGGTTAAATATAACAAAATTCCATGCTGTTTAATGCTCGGTCATCACTGGAATGGTACAATGATGTTTTCATCTACAGTTTTAGCTCTTAGAGGTGCCTTCATCCAGGAAAACTACAGTGAGCAGTTTTAAGAAATCACGGTAGTACGAGGCTCAAAATAAACCTCTTAAGCAAAATTCAGTTGGCATAGGGGTCCAGTATGCTTGAAATTTAATAGATCATCTCACCACATGTTAGGCAGAAATGTTTATACCTGCTCTGTGCAGCCACACTGAGTATGAATAACATCTTTCTGGTTGCATCACATTGCATTTACTGGTAAACAGAACCACAGATATGACTTTGGACATGAACCTCAGTCTCTGGTGTGACCATCAAGTACTTTGTAGTATTTGAAGTATTACATAAACAACTGCTGTCTCTGTGCCTGCACTTAATTGAGACTGGCTGAGGTGGTGCGGTAAACTTTCCTGTGGTCTGGCCAGCCAGAATTTGTATTTCGTTTTTGCACCAAGAAGGAGAAGGACCATCCATCCTGTTAGCAGTGCTAAGTTCAAAAGCCAGCACTGATGATGTAGGTGTGCATTAGTGCACATCGCTGAAGGCTGAATGCTTAATGCAGGTCTTGTTGCCTGTTGCCAGGACAATGTATTTTTCAGGAAAAACCTTGCTTATTTCAGCAAGACAATGCCAAAGCACAACATGGTACTGTAAAGTTGGCAGTATGAACCAAAACAAATGAAGGAGGCCCAAAACCGATGAGCAGTTTAGATTTTTAAATTAAACAAGAATAGGTAAATATTTTCCTTTCTTTAAAATTTTTTTTATTGTGAAACAGTAGATGAGCAATACCGCTGTAAAACCAATACAGAGTGTGTCTGTGTGTATACCTTTCAGCTGCTCCCTTGTATTCTCCACCAAGGGGTCGCCACAGCAGATTAATCCGCATTGGTAATTTGGCGGAGGTTTTACGCCAGATGCCCTTCCTCTCGCAACCCTCCATGGTGAGAGGAGCTTGTGTCCCCACCTGGAATCGAACCAGGGACCTTTCGCTTCAAAGGTGAATGCGCACACAGAGTGCAAAAGAATCAAATACAAACATAGTGTGTGTGTGTAGGTGTGTGTAGGTGTGCGTGAGTGTGTATGCTGTGCACCTGTGTATTTCAAATAGTGTGTAACTAAGTGGAAGCCATGACGATGGGGCTGGGTGGGGAATAAACACTAAATAACTAAATAAATACATAACCCATCAGGTACAAGCAATTACAGTAGGTATTATTTATTTCCGTATCCATTCAGCCAAACATTTTCCTTTCAAAACTACAGCTGAGGCCTGTGTTACTGTACAAATCAAGTTCAACATACCCAGGATATCTTTATGTTATTTGGCTTCACTTTTCCTAACACTGGCAATCAAGATGTGCAGTCACAGAAAGGTGCTGTCAGTTTGATAAGTTAACCCAGGGTTTATCTGTCTAGCAATGAGTGGGTTCACATGAAAGGGGTGATGTTGGCAGCATCTGTCCAATCACAAACCCAGGTAAGTCTGCTGGCAGCAGAGTGGCTAATTTTACAAAGGAAATTGAAGCTAAGCTATTAGAAAATATGAAGCAGTTAAACGCGGAATACGAACTGAAATCAACAGAGCTACTGCAGATAGAAAAGAGGTATGAGTGTCTGAAACAGGAAAAGCACGGTACGGTCTTGAATTTGTGTATGATCTAAGTGCTGGTCTTCCATCGTTACAACCCCCTAAGACCTGCGTGCAGGTTCCACTCTGCCTCCACCCCAGAGCCAATTCCCTCCCCATGGCCTCTTCCAAGGACTGACAGTCATCAGAGTTCTTGTGGAGGCAGGTACTGGGTCCTATCCATCAACCGCTGGTCCCGGCCCACCACAAGATCCTTACCCAAAGCCTGGCACAGCTGTGATCCGTACATGTCAGAGTATCCACTTCTCCTCTCTCCTCTGGATGGAGCACGTGGGGTTCAATGTCCCCTCCCCTGCAACTCACCCCTCTCCTCCGTGGTGGAGCCAGACCTAGGATGGAGCATCCGGGGATTTTTCAAACCCCTTTTAAAACCCCAGTCTCTGATAATGGAAAATATATAAGCCCACAGATGTTAAAGGCCAAATCTGGCTGAATGGTGCGAAGGGGATTTAATTATGAAATTCTAAAATAGCATTTAGCATTTGCATTATTATGTGTATTATTATGTTCACCAGTGTCTGCAACAGGAAAAGAAATGAGTAAGATATTCTACATATTAGGATCACTGTGCTTACTTAAAAAGTCAACAAAGTCACCTGATTACATTTCAAGTAGGAGCCACACAAA
>VUQH01089538.1:12815-23508 GCA_015106775.1 Etroplus canarensis | reverse complement strand
AAGATGTGCACTCTCACACTCACAGTCCAGCTTTTGTATAAACCATAAGAATTTTTCTCAAGGCTCACCTTGGAGAAGTTGCTCCAGTGCACCAGATCGTCAGGATCATCTGCAGCGACACCAACGGTAAAATAAAAAAGTGTTACACCATGTTTACTCCTCTCATTTAATACAGACATGAAGTCTGATGTTTACTTTTATTGACAGTGAGACAAAATATGGAAAGCAAACATGAAGCAAAGTTTTGCCTCGAGTTATCTGCACAAATGCAGTCACTGGAGGGTTTTTACACAATCCACAAATGGTCAAAACAGCCAAAAGGTGGAGGAAGAACACAACTGATAGATGAAATCCACTTACAATTTCATTTAAATTTAAAACGAAAGCTGATTCTAGCACACTCTGATGATTTCTTTCTTTAAGGCAATAAGTGTTTACGCTATATGGACAAAAGCATTGGGCCACCTACACATTACACCTACAGGAGCTTCCATTCTTCTGATAAGGGTTTCCACAAGATTTTGGAGTGTGTCTGTGGGAATCAGACACTGATATCGGATGAGAGGGCCTGGCTCACAATCTCCATTTTAGCTCATCCCAAAGGCTTAGGATGGGGTTGAGGTCAGGGTTCTGAGCGGACCAGTCAAGTTCTTCCACACCAAGCTCATCCAATCATGCCTTTATGGATCTTGATTTGTGCGCTGGAGCACAGCCATGCTGGAACAGAAAAGGGCCTTCCCCAAACTGTTCCACAAAACTGGAAGCCTAGAATTCTCCAAACTGTCTTGGTAGGCAGAAGCATTAAGATTTCCCTTCGATTGAACTAAAGAGCTCAGGCCAACGGCAGAAAACCAACCCCATAGCATTACCCCTCCTCCGCCAAACTTTACAGTTTGCACGATGCAGTCAGACAGGTAACGTTCTCCTGGCATTCACCAAACCCAGACTCAATAATTTCAAACTGCTCCAGAGTCCAGTGTCAGAGTGTTTTACACCACTCCATCCGACGCTTTGCATTGTGATTGGTGATGTAATACCATAATATTCCACACCATGAAGCTCCCAACACAGTTTTTGTATTGTTGATGCTGATGTCAGAGGTTTGGAATGAGGCAGTTAATGAGTCAGCAAAGCGTTGGCCACTTTTACACATTATGCACCTCAGCTCTCAGCAACACCGCTCTGTAACTTTATGTGATCTGCCACTTGTTGGCTGAGTTGCTGTGGTTCCTAAAGGCTTCCACTCTGCAACACAGAAATGTTCCTGACTGACTGGTTGCAACAATGGCATCCTATTACAGAAACACGCTGGAATCCAGTGAGCACTTTAGAAGCACCCATTCTTTCACAGACGTTTGTAAAGGTAGACTGCATGGCTAGCTGCTTGATTGTGTACACCCATGGCAATGGGACTGAATGGAACACTTGAGTTCAGTGATTAAGAGGCATTGATCGTCATTAGTATTTTATTAAACCCTTTAGCGTATTAAACCTACCCATATGGCATAATATATACATTTACTTGCATAACCCAATAATTAAATGTACCCTAAAATTAATTATAATCACTTACCCACAATTTTGTCTTTTAGCATGGATAGCTGGTTTTTATCAAGGCCTCGCTGACCAACAGACAAAAACTGCCAGCTGAGAACATGCGACAGCTGCTCCCAGGTGAGCGGAGGAGGGTTGATGAACAGCGACAAGTTCTACAGGGAAAAGCCAGAGTTTTAATAGGTTCTTCTGTGGTTTGGACCAGTCTTAACAGATGCTAACAGGGTTTTTTTTTTTATTTTTTTTTTTTTTTTTAAATCAGCCGTGATAAAGCAAGATTGAACCCGAGGTTCACTGGTGGACAGAGCGTTCCACCACATGATGGAGGCCCACGCACTGGGGATCTGACTGGTGCTGGAGATGACGACCACAGGCAGGGAACTGGCCTAGACCAAGAGCAGAGGAAACCAGTCAAAAAACCTGCCGTGCTGGCTGCACATCTACTGTCGTATCACCAACATTTCAAAGATCAGCTGAAATTTGTGAAACATGAGCACCACGGTCACTCACCTCGAAGTTGCACACTTGTCCAGCGTACTGAAACACCGTCACAAACTTAATGACGTGCAGCTCTTCCGTGACTCCCACACGATTCTAATGGAGCAGAAAAAAAAAACAGATGGAAGCACTTGGTAAGGTGGAAGCTCACAAATTAAAACATGATTCAGCCTCCAGAGTGCTGCATCCCATCCAAGAACTTAGAAGAAAATAGAGGGTAACTGAAGCTTCATTGGAGTTGTGTCTCAACTAAGTCCTGAGGGACACAGGTTAGAAACCCAGCACATGTGCCCATGCAAGCCCACTGTGGGTATTTGTGGGTGAACTGTGAAACTGTGTGAACAGAAAACTCACATTTATCCCATTTGGGCGCCAAGTGGGTTTGCCCCCACAGCTCCCATGTGGACTTTCTGTGGGAAAGTTGTGGGCCCCATGTAGACAACTGTATTTGGGGCTCATAGAACTTCACACTTCTGGGCCCTGTACGAGTTCTGTTGGCAACCTTTTGTGAGCTTTATTACTAAAAGCTCACATTGGGTGCCTGTGGGTTAGTTCGTGAAGGCCCCATAATAGTTTTACCCCTTGGGGACACAGTGAGAGAAATCTGTGGCCAGCACACTGCGTGCCCCAGTAGTGGCTTGAAATGAGGGGGCAATGTGGCCAACGTCGATAACTTACTTTGGGCCCCACATGGCATGAAATTCAGGGCACATGTGGGCCCAGCGGTGTAGGGTTGGGGTGGGGCTCCAGTGGGGCATCCCACATCTGGGTGGGCATTCTGATGGCTAGCTGCAGGACCACAACAGGCCCCACTGGGGGCCCCGCGCTACTGAATGTGAACTGCCCTCTTAGCTCACTTCAGCCCACAGTGGTAGCCCACATTGGCCCACACAGGTCCAAAAAGAGCATATTTGCTGTGTATATCCTGCCCCTACAGCATCATACAAAAGCAAGAATAGAAAGAACTGTCTGAAACCGCTTAATGTATTGTCTTCTCTTACCTCAGATGAGCCTTTAGTTCTGGATTTTTTTTCTCTGAGTAACTGTAAAAAGTGCAATTTTTTGTTAGATAATAAGTGATATAGTGTATAAAGCAATATATCAGAATACTATAGTTGAACACAAAGGTTTAGTAGTTTTCAGGAGTTTCCTACCATGTGCTCAAACTCTGCAATCAAGCCTCGATCTGTCTCCTCATACAACACCTTACAGTCATCTCTGATGAACTCAAAGAGACGGAACCTGCAACAGACAGAAGGGGGGAAAAAAAAGTCAGTACTTATATAAAATTAATACTGTTAGGTCTATGTGTTTTAGGACAATGACACATTTTTTTCTGTAACGTTGTCTCTGTACACCAAACCAGTGGATTTTAAATCAGTCAAAATATGATCAGTGTAAACTTTCAGCTTTAACTCAAGGAGTCTGACAAAAGAACTGCAGTAACTGTTTAGCAATTAGAGCCAATATTACATATAGTCCCCCCATTTTCAGAGGCTCAAAAGTAATGGGACGGTTGACTGACTAGCAGGTTCATGGCCAGGTGAGGTCTGTTCCCTCATGATTTCAAGATAAACTAAACAGATCAAAGATCTGGAAATTATGTGTTAATTTGTATTTGGTAGCTGTTCACTGAAACTGAATAGTACGTGAATGAGGTCATCATTAGGTTTATTATATTTTTTCAGCCTATCAGAGAGGTGGCAAAATGTTAGGAGTGGCCAAAACAACAATCTGGAACATTCTTAAAAAGATGGAATGCTCTGGACAGCTCAGCAACACCAAAAGGCCTGGAAGACCATGGAACAGAACTAAAGAAATCACAGAATTCTTTCCTTCATAACATCTAGCCAAGTCCAGAACACGCTCGAGGAGGTAGGTGTATCATTGTTAACGTCTACAATCAAGAAACACCTTCATGAATGTAAATCCAGAGGGTTTACAACAGGGTGCAAACCACCGAATATGCTCGAGAACAGGAAGGCCAGATTAGACTTTGCCTGAAAACATTTAAAAGACCTTGCTCAGTTTTGAAAAAAAAAATCTTTGGACAAATGAAACTAAGATGAAAAGTATGAAGGAGGAAAGGAACACCTCATGATCCGAAGCATACCACATCATCTGTCAAACACGGAGGAGGCAATGTTACGGCATGAGCATGTATGGCTGCCAATGGAACCAGGTCACTAGTGTTTATTGATGATGTGATGCTGATAGAAGTAGCAGGATGAATTGTGAAGCATACAGGGCTATACTCTCCTCAGATTTAGCCAAATGCTGCAAAACTGATTAGACAGTACTTTACAGTGCAAATGGGTAATGAGTCAAAGCAAACTGCAAGAGCAACCCAAAAGTTTCTCAAGAATGTGAAATGGGATATTCTTCAGTGGCCAGATCAGTCGCCTTATCTCAACCCAATTGAGCTGCGTTACAGTTACAGAAGACAAAACTGAAGGCAGAGACCCACAAACAGGCAGCAACTGAAGGCGGCAGTAACAAAGGCTTGGCAGAGCATCTCAGGGGATTAAACAGCATTTGGTGACATCCACGGGTTCTAGATTTCAGGCAGTTACTAACTGCAAAGGATTTTCATCCAAGTATGTCCCCGGCAGCGTAGCGGTTTGCACATTTGCCTCACAAGTGAAAGGTCCCTGGTGGGGACACAAGCCTCTCTCACCATGGAGGGTTGCGTCAGGAAGGGCATCTGGCATAAAACCTCTGCCATTACCAATGCAAATTAATCTGCTGTGGCAACCCCTTGGTGGAGAATAAAAGGGAGGAGCCAAAGGTACGTATTAAAAACAATCTTTGAATTTAAAATTATGTTAGTTTGGTTCATTACTTTTGATCCTATGACATGGAGGTCTATGTATAAAAATTGTTGTACTTCCTAAACTGTTAATATAATTCTTTTGTCAAACCCCTTGCTGCATTACATAACATGTGTCACTGTCCCAAAACTTATGGACCTCACTGTATATACACATTCATACAGATTTCACTTTACTTACCCTTTCAGTGTCTTAGCTTCTTCGACGTCCCTTATTTTAGAGAAAAGCGATAAAGATTTTAGAGAAAAAAAGACACAAAACTCAAAAAAAGAAATATTTCCATATACCAGGTTTACTTGACTTACTTGTCAAACACAGGTTTGACTTTGACGATGTTCTTGAATTCAGGGACGTTTGCCAGGAACCTAAAAAGAGAAAACAAGACAGTGAAAATGTATTCGATATAAAGTACAAATAATACTGTAGGACGTCTCTATTTCGAACGACGCTAGCTGTGCAAAAACAGATTGATGACTGCAGTTCACCTAATGGCCGCAGTTTTCATTGTTAGTTAAAGGTGTTCTGTATAACTTTAACAAGCCAACATTAGTAACACACAGTGGAAAAAACAAACTCACAAGGGAAAATGGCAAACACTGCAGGAAATCAAAGTAGTTAATTAAACTAGTTCCCCGCGGTTGCCATGTGACCATTAAAAGGTATATCCCCAAACGTCTCAGTTTTGTCAAGAATGCGCACCTGACCTGACCCGACCCCACTTGACGTGATGTGAGGCTAGATACCATCGTGAACTTGTTTGTTTTTTTCCTTTTTTTCATGCAGATTGGATGATTAGGAATCGAGGTATGTAGGTATATAATATCCCTGAAATTTTTTTTTTGCCGATTTCAGCCGCAGCACCAGCAGACACAGTATGGTGTCATGGCATGTCATTTCATGTCATCATATAAATATATGATCCCACAATCAATTTGGTTTTTGTTGGGTGCAGACTGGATCACAGAGATATGGCTAAAAATGTTTTTTTTAAAAAATGCAGATGTTTTAAAAAAAAAAAATCCTTATTTTCAAAACAGTTGAAAATCTGATCAGTTCCAGATCTCATGGACTTCTATCACTGTGCCAAAATTCAAATCCTGCGTCAAATAGTTTTTGCGCTATCGCAATGACATGGAGGATTTGCAATGGCAGTGGCACAGGTAATTTAAACATACCCCTGCTTTTCAGGGATATCATTAGAACACACATAAAGGTCCCAAAATATAAAGATTAAAAATAATTCCTGCACTTTTTTTTTTTTTCCCCAGGAGTAGTTTGTTGTTTGGCTACAAAGTACAAAGATATGGTGACATTTCATAGATGACACTATCATATATTGCTGATACCACTTTTACCATGAGCAATGTACTGTGACAGTATCTGTGATTTCTACCCTGAATGATTTCATAGAAAAAGCTGCAATATGAATAACATTAATATGTCCTGCAACAGCACAAAACTGTCAAAAAAAAAAGCCTGTTAAGAGTGGGTTTACCTTACTGTCGCACTGAACTGCACCATAGTCTTCAGGATCAGAGGCCGTTGTGGAAATTTCTGCATGACAGGCTGTTTCTCGACCACTAGAGCGCTACAGTGCAAAATCACAACAAAACATGTCACCACATGGACAGTTTGCGTGTCAGTCTGTGTGTGCAAAATGGAGCTCTGACGCCATGTCTCACTTTGTGACGAGTTTTGCTAACAAGGACAGTGCAAATTTCTCAATTTCTGCCACTGAATAAGGGAGGCTGAAGCCATCAGTGCTTCTATATCTGCTGTTTTGGTCTTGCAGTTTCAGCAGCTGGTCGTGCACTCCTAGCAGCACTTCAGCGACAGTTGAAAACCTGAACACAGAACATAAACAGCCACACAGACATATGGTATTCAGTGTGAAAAGCTGGGACGTGCAAAGCTCCTTTCTTAACACGAAAAATGAAAAGCTTATTTAAAATAAGTCAGTTTCTAACCACTTCTCGAGGTGGTCCAGGCTGGTGTCAGCTGGACTTCCAATGCAGGCCAACTGCTGCCTGCGCTTCCACTCTGGCAGCTCAACACCAGTGAGAGCCGCCACAATCTGGTTTGCCTCGTTCAAAATGTTAACCATCTGCTGAAGCAAAATCTGGAAGACCAAAAAAAGCTCTTTAGTTGCTCACGTAACACAGAGAAGCATTGTCAACCATAAACTCCTCGATATACCAAAGCCAAATGTGAGGCCTTTTGCCTGAACGCTAAAGCTTGATCAAAATTTGATTATGTAACTGGGCAATGATCCCAAGCACAGCAGCAAATCTACGACAGAATAGCTGAAAAAGAAATCAAGGTGTTTCAATTGGTCCAGTCAAAGTCCAGCCCACAACCCAACTGAAATGTTACGGTGGGACCTTAAAAGAGCTGTGGTTAAATAAAAGCTCGCAAACCTCAATAAACTGAAGCAACGCTGTGAATAAGAGTGGGCTAAAACTCCTCCACAATGATGCGATAAAGTCACACAGAACACCACTGCTTAAGTTACTGCTGCCAAAGATGGGTCTACAAGCTACTGAAACATGGAGTGTCCTTAGTGTTTCACATTGCGGCAGAGAGTCCAGCAAAACCTCTTCACATGATGGTATATTCCATTATAAAATGTATCTTTATATTGACAGATGAGGTCAAGCAGGAGTCTCTGTGGACAATGATGTTCACAGATGACATTGTGATCTGTAGTAAGAGTAGAGAGAAGGTGGAGGTATGCACTGTAGAGAAGAGAAACGAAAGTCAGTAGAAACAAGACAGAGTATATGTGCATAAACCAGAGGTAGGCAGGCGGAACGGTGAAGATGCAAGGAGTAAAGGTGGTGAAGGTGGATGAGTTTAAATACTTGGGATCAACCATCCAAAGCAACGGACAGAGCACAAGAGAGGTGAAGAAGAGAGTGCAGGCAGGCTGGAGTGGGTGGAGACGAGTGTCAGGGGTGCTTTGTGACAGAAGGGATAGCAGCAAGAGTGAAAGGGAAGGTTTACAAGACGGTAGCGAGACTCGCCATGATGCACGGTTTGGAGATGGTGTGAAGTAGATGTAAGGGATGAATATAAGATGTTATGGTCCTATGAAAGAAGAACATTGCTGGAACATTTTCAATGATGTTTAAAGGATAGTCATTCAACTCCAGGGGAAAACTGATGAAAAATATTTCAACTTCGAAGAAAAACTGATGCAAAGCCCAAATAGTTGAATTGGTTAAATTTGCTTTATGAACACAGTTTATGACTTTCAGCTGTCTGAACGCCACCAACATTTTGTGAAATACACTTTTACAGTACCTGCTTTGTTTTTGTGATCAACAATGCCTGATTTTGACATTTCTCTTCAACAGCAGGATTGGAATTGGCCAGTCCAGTATTCTCCTCCACTGATAAAGACAAACAAAGCACATCTGTCAAATAAAAACCCAAACCGACTAACTTTTTCCTCTAAGAGGCAACCTCTAGGGCTGAAAAAAAAAGTGGCAAAACTGCAGTTCCTCTAGTGGCCACTTGAGGCTTACTCTAAAAGTGAGTCGGTCCCCATAGACTCCCACTTGAAAATGTCAAAATTTACAACAGAAATAAACATGTTTACGGTCTGATGAAGTATTAAATTTTGGCATGAGAGAGGCATCCAGAAGATAGGGCATCTATTTATGGATTTAAAAAACCTTTGCCAGTACTAAACAGCTCTTCAGAAAATTTGGGTTAACATACACTATTTTTTCACTATTTACATATAAGAGATTTTATAAACAAAAACTTTTTAAAAATCACCAACTTTCCCATTGCTCTTCCACTTTCAAGTTAAACATGTTAAATAGAGGACTTTCAATGATTTATCAAAAGATCACGTATCACAAACCTCATTCTATACTCCACGTAAAAAAAAACAATGGGAAAATGAACTGGGTGGTCAGCCAAGGAATAGAACATGGTCCTCTAAAATGTTCATTCATCTTCCATATGTTCAAGACATGCACTTAAACAATTTAAAATAATACACATTCCGCACTTTTTGAAAGCAGAATTAGAGAGAATATTCCTTTATGTAGATGCAAAAGGTACCCATCTACCATCTATTACATGTTCTGGTCCTGTTCATCACTGGTTCCATTCTGGTCATGTTTCGGTGTCACTAATAATCTAATGCCTATGACCATGATATTCCTCACTTACCTATAACTGGCCTTTTTGATGGGTTAACTCTCCCCACTCATGTTAAAAATGACTTTTCTTCACTTATACCATGACATGTAATCTTACATAACTGGAAGGCTCCATCTCCCCCACACTGGATTAGGAATGTTTTGCAAAATTTCAAGTTAGAAAAAATTAGAAGTACGACTCATCTGGTAAATTTGGTAAAAGAAAAAGTCTCTTCAAAATCCTGTTAAGAGTTTATCAGGATTAGAGCTGACCCCACAATTTTGTAAATGTTACCGGACATTCTACCCATCATAAGTATTAACCACACCCAGTTTTGTAAAGATCCAGCAAACGAGTCAGCTCCTGTAGTGCTAGCAAGATCTGTGAAGAGTGTACAGACAATCCAAACACACAACACCCTCATGGCAGAGGTATAAATAACTTAACAAAGCAATGGCCATAATGCTATAAGCCAGGCCTCAACATGACATCACAAATGAATGGGTGACCACACAGAAGCTATGTCCATCTTTTATACACAGTCTCTGGCCTTACCTCTGCTTTCCAAGGTCACCTGAATCAAATCCAGCTTTTCATTTAGACCCTCCAGTGTCTTGATTTCCTTCTTGAGCTCCTGCATTAGAATTAAAGCAGAGGTATTTTTTCCAGGATGCCAAAAATAGAATAGAATTATTAAAAATCTATGTGATCTTACCAACATCAGTCTCTTCAGTTCATTGACTTTATTGTTCAAGTTTCTCCACTTTTGCTCCATGACTGGATTGCAGCAACTCTGAAAGAAACAAAGCAGTTTCTTTTGATAACTTTATTTTAAAACTAGGACAAAACATGAACTCTCAATACTTAAAGACACACAAGGACAAACAAGTACTAAGACAAAGCAAAATTAGAGCAGAGTTCTGAAGAGCTGTGGATAGTAGGGATGGTGCAATAGCAGAAATTTAACAGTGAGTACCAATACCAGTAAAATTACACAGTTCTCAACACCAAATTCGATACCTCAGTTAAAGAGAGTAAAAAAATGCAGACTGATGAGGATTTGAACCAAAGTTTTCACATCTGGATTTATCACTCCATAAAACCTATACGTCTGGTTGCTCCCTTGTATTCTCCAACAAAGGGTTGCCACAGCAGATTAATCCACACTGGTAATTTGGCAGAGATTTTACGCCGGATGCCCTTTCTGACGCAACCCTCCATGGTGAGACAGGCTTGTGTCCCCAACTGGAATCGCTCGATAAAATCTGTTGCCACTGATTTTCCCTGATTCCCTTATGGAAAGGGAAAAAGGAAGAAAATGCTTGACAGCCATCCTTTCACTGAGACCACTTCTAACGAAGCTTCAGGGAAGAGTGAATCAAATATCAGTTTGAGATTTGCAGATCACTGCATTATGTTTTCATTCATATTTTCCTGCAGTGTCCTAACATTTTTTTAAATTGGGTTGATATAAAGATCATATTAAACATGCCCAGAATGGCTCAAGTTCTTCTTTGGTCCTCCACTTGTCCAGTTTCCTCGGCTATTTGAAGGAAGGACTGGACTATAAATGAGTGAAAAAGCAGCCAAAGTCCAAAGAAAAACCTTGAAAGACCTTCAGAAAGCCTGGGGAACTATTGCTCAAGTTCACTTTA
>VUQH01089538.1:0-12795 GCA_015106775.1 Etroplus canarensis | reverse complement strand
AATATATAAACACATGGGGTGTGGCTGGAGACTTTTGCACAGTACTGTCAATTTAGTTTTAGTGAACTTTAAGAACCTTGAACTGGAAGTGGCAGACCTGACTCAGCAAGGCACAACTCGGCAAGAACAAGGACACGTCAGGAATGCAAACGGGTTGAAGAAGATTGGGGTAAAGTTCACCGTGCTCACTGATGAACACACGTTAACTCACCTGCACCTCAGAGGCCAAATCCAGGATTTTCTTTTCTTCTTTCAGGCAGTTCGACAGAAGTATGGCCAAGTTCAGCGGCTCACCCTGGAAGCACTCCTAAGACGAGGAAAGACAACAAGCAAATGCACTCACTGCTAGAAGAGCATCCCCAAAGAGTTTAAACTTCTCTTTGCACAGCACCATGTGAGTTATACCAGTAAGTAGTCTTTCATTCTGCAGAAATCAGGGCCCTGCAAAAGAGTATTCTGCTGGACAGAAAAGGTCCACTGTTCTTCCAGATACACCAGGAGAGCCTGGAAACAGATTCGAGCTCTATTTTCATCCACAGCTGCAGAATCCCTAAGACAGAGAAACAGAAGATTTAACTTCAGGACTGTTTGCATGTGCTGCATGAGAGCACACTTCCTCCCATAAGGCTCTTATACCTTAGCTCATACCTTCAGATTTAAACTAGACATTAGCAGTTAGTTGTTCTCAGCTGATGGGGCTCATCAAAGGTATATTTTCCCTGCCTGAGCACACCACTGTATCCTTACCAGTCCTGGTTCTCGATCCAGACGCACAGGCTGTGGCGGATATCTCTGGGAAACTTGCCCTGGTACAGCTGGCTTACCCGGCTCTGGAGCGCTGAGTCCAGCTTCAGCAGTGCCTGCCACTGAGCCATCTGCAGTCACAGAAACAGGAACCCATTTTCAGGAGTTTGATATGGGCCTTCGATTCCTTATTTAACATTTTCAGGTTATTTATGTCCATCTCATCAACAAGATCTTATTTTAATCTTTGGTAAATTAAACTCCACCTAATCAAACTAGGTAAAAATGGGGCAGTAACGGCTGCTGAGGGCCGCCGGCTCAAGACCCACCTGGACCCGGACCCGGTGGCCATCCAAGACCCGCCGGTTCAAGATCTCGCCCTGGACCCATATGTGTGGTGGAGGTGGACCAGAGGCCTGAGACATGTCAGCTCACTCCCACCCTGAGCATTGCTGAGATGCCCTTGAGCAAGGCACTGAACCCCCTACAGTGCTTATTGGCACCTGTAATGGGCAGCCTTACTACCAACCTCCCTCATTGCATGCTGCATGTCAAAAGTGTGTGTGTGTGTATTCTAACAACAAGAGTGCTGGTAATCTGGATTTCCCCATCTAGGAAATGGGTAAAGTTGTTTGTTTGTTTGTTTGACCATAACTCAGTCCTGAGTCATGTAAAAAAATAAAATAAAGACAAATTTGATTATCAATATTAAAACTCTGGGGTAATTCACAAGATAAACTTATGGGTTAAATAATTAAATCTCCTCCACTCTAAACTCCCCCCCCCCTTCAAATTAAAAGCCCTGCTGCCTCACAGTCAACGCAAAGCCGTAATATCTAATGATATGGCTTTTATTTTGAAGCACTTCTGGAAAAACTGTGGAAAACTCTAAAAAAAAATGATGTTTTTAGAAGCGAGTTTAAGGAATATTTAAAGGCTGAAGGCCAGGCAAGCACAACCCGTTCATATGAGAGTTAGAAAAGTTAGAAAAACAAGAGTCGCCTTCATCCGTTTTAAAATGACTGACATTAAAGCTTCTCTACAGTGCTGCAAAACCACAGGAGGGGATTTCCTAAAGATTCAACAACACCTCCTTCCACATCCGAGCATTTTTATTCACCTTCTTTTTAAATAATGGACGCTTACCTGCTCTGAGCGTCTGAACAGTTTGGAGGAAAGGACTTACCCTGCGGACGTGCGTGTCTGAGCGCAGGACAGACGTCTGACACGTAGTCCAACAGTCCTCTCTGTCAGCCGGTGAATGACGAAGGAAAAGAGGTTTTTTTTTGTTTTTCTGTTTTTTTTAAATTTCCCGGACACGCCCACTCACGTGATTCTCCAGAAATCCTCCAGCTGAGTGCGTCAAGTTAGAAGTCTGCACCGCCCGCGTTCCGGCGAGGCCAAATCCCTTTTACAAGGGCGCCCTGGCCAGGACGAAGACGGAATACAACTTATGTTTAAAATAAAACATCAAATAAGTTGAAAATAGCCATAAAATACTAAAACAAGGAACAATCTCTCAAGGAAAACAACTGCATGTCTCCTACAGTACATTCTGTATGACGTTCTCAAAATTATCCAAAGGAACAACTGTTTCTAACTCGATAAGGTTCTGGAGATTATTCCATGATCATGTAGCATTATATGAAAAAGTCTTTTTTTCCAAACTCTGTCAAGGTCCGGGGCACATCAAGGAGCAACCTCTCAGAAGAACGTAGCTGACCCCCCGGAATAGTGACAGAGAAGGGAACAAAGGTATGCTGGAAGTTTACCAAGTATTGCTTTATACAACCCGAATTCCAGAAAAGTTGTGACGTTCTTTAAATTTGAACAAAATTAAAACTAAAAGACTTTCAAGTCACATGAGCCAATATTTTATTCACAACAGAACATAGATAACATAACAAATGTTCAAAGTGGGAAATTGTAGACTGCTACAGTTCCCAAAAAGTTGGCACAGGGGCAACAAATGGCTGAAAAAGCAAGAAAGTTCAAAAAGATTCAGCTGGGAGAAAATCTAGCAAGTAATTAAGTTAATTGATATCAGGTCTGTAACACAATTAGCTATAAAAGGGATGTCTTAGAAAGGCGGAGTCTCTCAGAAGTAAATATGGGCAGAGGCTCGCCAATCTGTGAAAGAGTGCATAAAAAGATTGTGGAATATTTAAAAAAAAAAAAAAATGTTCCTCAATGTCAAATTGCAAAGGCTTTGCAACTCTCATCATCTACAGTGTATAACATCATCAAAAGATCAAAGAAACTGGAAATGTCTCCGTGCGTAAGGGTCAAAGCTGAAGACTTTTATTGGATGCCCTTGGTCTTCGGGCTCTCAGATGACACTGCATCACTCATCGGATTGATTCAGTCACTGACATTACTAAATGGGCCCAGGAATTCTTCCAGAAACCACTGTCAGTTAACACAATCCGCCATGCCATCTGCAGATGCCAACTAAAGCTCTATCATGCAAAAAGGAAGCCATATTTGAACATTGTCCAGGAGCTCCGTTGTGTCCTGTGGGCCAAGACTCATTTGAGATGGACTGTTTCAAAGTGGGAAAGGGTGCAATGGTCAGACGAGTCCAAATTTTACGTTCTTGTTGGTAATCACAGACACCGCCTCCTCCGGGCTAAAGAGGAGGGAGACCTTCCAGCATATTATCAGCGTTCAGTTCAAAATCCAGCATCTCTGATGGTATGGGGGTGCATAAGCGCATACGGTGTGGGCAGCTTGCATGTTTTGGGAGGAGCTATGAATGCTGAAAGGTATAAAAAGGTTTTAGAGCAACATATGCTCCCCTCCAGATGACGTCTATTTCAGGGAAAGCGGAAAGAACGTCCCAACTTTTCTGGAATTTGGGTTGTAAATAAAAATATACCAGTGCTTTTGTCTTTGAGCAGTTATTGAAGTCCAGCTGACCAGTTCATTAAGGATGCAGTGATGAGTCAAAGACTTTGAATTTGTAATGTAATGTAATGTAATGAAGCATGGTATACTGAGTTAAGACTACGCAGAAGAGATGAGGTTGCATGCATGTACAGAACATCACCATAATCAGTCACAGAGAGAAATGTATCTTCTACGAGTTTTTGCTTAGTCCTAAAAGTAAAACAGGACTTATTTCTAAAATAAAAACCAATCCTCACTTTAAGTTTTTTCACCAGGTTTGGAATATGAACATTAAGTGAAAGCTTGTCATCAAACCAAATACCCAAATATTTATAAGAGGTCACCCTTTCAATGGGTTTCCCATCAGTTGTAAAGATGCAACAATCATCACGTGAATGATAACACCCTTTGGAAAAAATCATAAATTTGGTTTTCTGGACATTTAAAACCATTTGTAAGCTCAAGAATAGCTTCTGAGTGGAATACACACTGGAGTTCTTCAACTGCCCCTGTTATAGAGGGAGCTTCTGTATAAATTATAGTGTCATCAGCATAATATCTCAAGCTGTAGACATTAATCAAACTGCAAAAGTAACCAACCTCATGTCATATTACAGTAAAAATGTGGTTTACACATTCCCCTTGCAAGTAAAAGGTCCCTGGTGGGAACACAAGTCGAATCAGAAAGGGCATCCAGCGTAAAACCGCTGCCAAATTAGCAATGCGTATTAATCCGCTGGGGCAACCCCATGAAAAGAATACTAGGGAGCAGCTGAAGGTACAAAGGCAAAGGAACTTTATTTCAACCTCTAGTTAGTCTAATGACACAGCATAAACAATGTATGTAGAACACAAGCAGATAAAAAAAACAGCTCTATTTGCTGTTACCTACTGTACATTGTAGATGGATTACTTTGCCTTAAACAGAAAAATGAGTATAGTGTATAAAATGTGGGTTTTTTTGCCTCTTTCATCTCTACATCTTTTATGTTCGTCACACAATAAGCACTGAGAATGGATACACCACACCACCGTGATAGGATTTTCTTTAACACAGGATCGTTCCCTCCATTTACGACCCCGATTCCAAAAAGGTCGGGTAAGGCTTCATTTAAATATAAACAAAAACACAATGCAATTATTTGTAAAGCTCATATTTTGTTTACAAAAGAACACAGAAAACATATCAAACGTTGAAAGTGAGACATTCTACTGTTCGATGAAAAACACTAGCTAGCACTACTTTACAGACTGTTAAAAAGAAGAAGGGATGCTACACAGTGGAAAGCGCTGTCTCAACTTTTTTGAGATGCGTTGCTGCCATCAAAACCAAGATTAGCTAGTATTTTTCATGAAACAGTAAAATGTCTCACTTCAACATTTGTTTTCTATGTTCTTTTATGAATAAAATATTGGCTTATGAGATTTGCAAGTTGTTATATTGTGCATTTATTTATATTTTATGCAGCATCCCAACATTTTTGGAATTGAGGTTGTAATTAAATTTGTTCTTTTAAAAAAAAGAAAAAAAAATGTGGACACATTTGGAACCTGGATTAGCGTGAGAATTTCATGCTACAGCATGATAACACATCAGAAGTAATGAGAGTTACATAAACACTCCCAATGTTGATTCACTGAGAATCACATGATTCACCACAATCCCTGTAAGAACATGCACCAAGTTGCTGCAGTTATCTGCAAACACTTTACTTTCAGTTGCTTCCAAAATAAAAGCTCCAAACTTCAGCGGACCAATAGGTGGCGGTGAGCCCGTATGTGAGTGAGTACAGTAACAGACTGAATCACAGCATTGTGTATATTTAAATTTCTGCCAGTAACAGTCAGGTAAAAGAGAAAGATTCACACATAAAGTATCAAAACTGACATTCATATGGTACATTACAATAAAAAAACATATTTAAATTGATTTATATACAATAAAGATCTTCTGGGAAAATGTTACTGAATAGTTAAAATATAAATGACACAAAACAAAGCAGTAAAAACAGACTTTTTTCAAGGACAACATAATATTTTTTTAAAAACACAATAGTACCAGTAAGAAATCCAAATTAACCACAACCCCCATGAAAACACTGGCTGTTTCATGAGAATCACAATATCGACACTGAGTGGCAATTCAGAGATGTTCTGATCCACACGCTTCCCTCTCACTTTACTCTGAATATGGAGAGCTCATCTGTAAAAGCAAAAAGGAACATGTAAGAATCAGGAGTATGGAGGACCAAAGCTGCCAGATACTAAAAATAACTTAAGAAATGCACTATATGGACAAAAGTATTTGGCCACAATTCTGAATCATTGAAATTCGGTGTTTGATTCAATCCCATTGCCACAGGTGCATAAAATCAAGGAGCCAAGCAACCTGCCTTTACAAACATTTGTGAAAGATGGGTCTTTCTAAAGAGCTCACTGAATTCCAACATTCTACTGTAAAAGGATGCCACTGTTGCAACAAGTCAGTAGGGGACATTTCTTCCCTCTTAGATATTCCACAATCAGCTGTAAGTGGTATTATTGATCAGCCATGAAGCAGCACAGCACGTGAAGTTACGGAGCGGGGTTGCTGAGCGCTGAGGCGCATAGTGCGTAAAAGTCGCCAATGCCTTGCTGACTCAGTAACTGTGGAGTTCCAAACCTCCTCTGGCATTAACATCGGCACAAAAACTGTGCACCGGGAGCTTGGCGGCAAAGCAGCTGCATGTAAGCCTTACGTTACCGAGCGTAAGATGGAATGGTGTAAAGCACACCACCACTGGACTCTGGAGCAGTGTGAACATGTTCTGTTGAGTGATAAATCACTCTTCTCTATCTGACAGTTGGCTCAGTGAGTCTGTGTTTGGAGAATACCAGCCTGACTGCACTGTGCCAACTGTACAGTTTGATGGCGGGTTAATGCTATGGGGTTGTTTTTCTGGTGTTGGTGTGGGCCCCTTAGTTCCAGTAAAGGGACATTTTAATGCTTTAGCTTATCAAGACATTTTGGACAGTTCTATGCTTCCAACGTTGTGGGAAGAGTTTGAGGAAGGTCCTTTTCTGTACTAGCATAACTGTGCCCCAGTGCACAAAGCAAAGCCCATAAAGGCATGGTTGGATGAGTCTGGTGTGCAAGAACTTGACTGGCCTGCACAGAGCCCTGGCTTCAACCCCATCCAACACATTTGGGATGAATTAGAAATCCAGGCTCTCTTAGCCAACATCAGTGTCTGACCTCTCAATTGCTCTTCTGGATGAATGGGCAGAAATTCCCAGACACTCCAAAATCTTGTAGAAAGCCTTCCTAGATGACTGGAAGATATTATAGCTGCAAAGGAAGGACCAACTCCATATTTATGCCTCTAGATTTAGAATGGGAATCCCACTTAACTTTCTATTTCCTTTATTACTTTTTAATAATGTTGGGGACATAAGCCCCTCTCACCAGGGTAGTGTCAGGAGGGGCATCCAAGATGAAACCTCTGCCTAATTACCAGTATTGACTAATCCACTCTGGCGGTCCCTTGACGAGAATACAAGGGAGCAGCCGAAGGTAAATTATAAATAAACCTATTTTATATACATATATATATATATATATATATACACACACACATATATAGGGTTTGGGTGCACACAGTGTTTTATGAAATTAATTTACAAGAAATGTTATTATCAATATTTCCCCTTTGAATAGAAATCTGCAAACTTACGGCATCTATGTCGAAGCACAGATGCTCATTGAGCATGTCAAACTCTCCGGGAGTCATCGGTGGCTCAGGAGACTGACACGATCGCGGCGTGGTGCTTGCACTAGAGCTGAAATATCAACGAGAGGGTAAACAGGTTAGGAGGCTGAATCGAATCAGGAAGACGACACACATATAGGGTCTTTCAGCTGATTTTAAAAAAAGAAAGTAAAAAAAATTCCCCAATGTGATCCAATAACTAAATGCCAAGGCAAAATGTATTTTTAAAATGTTTTAGTACAAAGTGAGTTGAATGAAGGACTCACCGCAGTTCTGAGATGGGGATCAGAGTTGATGGAATGTACGGATGCACTGGAAAATTAACAGAGACATGAAAGCGATCAGCGTATCACCTGACAAAGCAATTTCTGAGATTGTTGCTCCTGTCAGTCTGTTGCTTGGTGGTAAAATGTATGGCTAAAAAGCTGAGGTGAGATAGCAGTTCACACTTGTATCATAAAAAGTTGAAAAAACGAAGTAGGCCGCTTTTATTTTGAGAATCTGGCACCTTAAAGCTTCAATAACAAACTGAGGGCTTTTATTATGATCAGATTCTGAGAGGGACACTTGAAGTTAGAGGATTTCATTTTCTAACCAACTGTTAAAAATTTCTCTAAAATGGGCTCAGCGCTACTTGTGAAATTGCTTATATCCCCCAAACTGTAACTTATATTCACCTGGTTTAAAAGCCATGAGCACCTGAAAAGGCAGTTTATTTCTCTATTCCTGTTGTGGAAAATGTAGACATAGGAGCAAGACAGAAAATGAGGTGGTTTCTGCTTTTCTCCAGAAATTACTGATCAAAGAATGGGACTCTGCGGGGCAAGTTAGATGGTACTTGTTTCACTCACATGCCTACAGATCAAAAAGTGTGCACCTCTTAGCTTTGAGACTGACATCATTCGAAAGAAGATCAAATTCCTTCGATTCAGCTGTAAAATGATGCCTGTAGAGTGAAAACTGCAGGCTGAGCGGCAGGTCAAAGAGAAAATGTTGAGAAGAAATTCTCATTTAATCGGTCCACTCTGGCTCTGAACATTCTGCCCGTTGAAATATAGATGATTTTGCGACAAATCTTTGAATAATTCAAAAACTGTAAACCATACTGCATGTCAAAAAAAGGAAAAACAAGAGCACGCATCTCGAAAAACGAGGAGGTTCTGATGTTTCAACGGTATTTCCACGGCAAACGCCACAAAAGTAGAGACTTTTTCTGGACAACATACAGTAACATTATTGCTTTGCAACAATTCTACAGTCTCCCAACGAAAGCTGAAGCACCAAAAACACTACATGAGTTCTATTTCCCGTTGTTACCTTTGCTGGGCTGACTGTTGTAAAGCCGTCCGAAGGCCTCATCTTTGGGGATGTCAGGGTAGAGGAACTTGAGCGGGTTTTCGGGCACAACCCCATCAGAGATCACTTTGTAGTCTCGAATGATGTCAGCGAACGGGAGCGCGCTGAGCCGGTTTTTGGTGTAAGGCTCCACAGAGTTGAACTTCACTTCACCTGTTGAAAAAAAAAAAAAGTCACCATCAGCAAAGCTGGGCAGCTGCAGGAAACTGTTCAGAAACCCGCCAAGAGTACTTCAAGGGGTTCCATTCTCCACATTTGTCTTCTTGGACACCAGAGTAGCTTAGTTGGGGGCGGCCGTGGTGCAGAGGTAGAGCAGTCGACCTCGGATCAGATGATCGCAGGTTCGGTTCCCACTCTGCCGGCCCATGTGTCGATGTGTCTTTGGGCAAGACACTTGACCCGACGTTGCTCCTGATGGCTTGGTTAGCGCCTTGCATGGCAGCTCTGCCGCTATTGGTGTATGAGTGAGTGAGTGTAATTGTAAAGCGCTATACAAGTACACACCATTTAGTATGAGTCACAGTTCAAACTAATCCCTTTTTTAAAAGATCTTACACCAGGTCTGGGTGCAGAACCTCAGCTCATCCACTCTCTCCAAAACCTGTTTTAGCTCCTCCCCCTTGATGTGATCTCTTTTGATTGGCTGCACCCAGCAAACAGAAGGTTTGAACCACACAGTGTATATAAAAAAAAAATGTACATAGCACAATCAAATGAGTTATGAAGAAACTTCGTACACATACTGGTGACCGCATGTTTAAGCCTGGTCTTGAAGTAAGAATATTTTGGGAGAAGGTATTTAAGGTGCTTAACCTTCAAGTGAGCAGGTGCCTGTACGTGCTGCTGTGATATTTGTAATCATAAAAATGTTTCCTACCGTGAATTTGTTGATCTACTTTTCCTACAACTTATTACAGTGTTTCTTTTTCTTTTACTGGGATTGGCCCATTGGTGCAACAAGGATAATGGAGTTGTATTCATTATTACTATTTATTATTATTTATATTCATGTATGCTGAACAGAGTGCCTATAATGCAAGGAATTTCCCCCTGGGTCTAATAAAGTACTCAGATTTTGAAACTGAGAGAGACCTCACCGTTGTCACCGTGCTCCACCCAGGTGAAGGTGATTCCTCCGAGGTGGCTCTCACTGAAGCGTAACAGGAAGGTGCCGGGCTCTTTGTCCTTGAGCAAGGCTCGCTCCATCTCTTTACTCACAAAACCCATGATGTAGCTGCAGAGATGGTGGTGATGAAAGAGGGGAGAAAAAAAAAAGAGATATTTTTAAGCTTTTCATCTCAGTTTTTTTCTTCAGATGCTTTCCAGATGGTATCACATGATGGATCACAATTTGATGGGCCTTTTCTGTGTTCATAATTCCATCAGTTCTGATAAGACCTCCGACACCACCGACTGAAATGCAGCCCCAAACCATGACCGAGCCTCCACCGCGTTTTAAAGAGGGTTGCAGACACTCACTGTTGTACCTCTCTCCTGACCTCCTCTGTACATATGGATGATTTGAACCAAAATTGTCAAATTTCAATTCATCGTTACGCAAGACATCGTTCCACTGATTTTCAGTCCATGACAGAGCCTCCACCATGTCTTACAGATGGTTGTAGTCACTCACGGCTGTACCTCTCGAACCAAAAATGTCAACTTTGGTTTCATCACTCCATAAAACCTTCTGCTACTGATTTTTCCCTCCAGTTCTATGTCATAGATTCAACGAAAAAAATGGGAACAAATAATACATTTTTGCGACAGGCTGCGAGTAACAAAGGGACTAAAGATACAATTTAAAATTGGTTCTTTGCCAGGTTGTCTATTATGTGTAGACACAACACTGCTTCATCCCTTTTGTTTTTATGTTTGAATGATTAGGTGTTAAGTGGCTTAACGAGCAAAATAAATAAATAAATAATCCTGTGCAAATGTTCAGGTACAAGGTCTGGACAGAACATGAGTGAAAAAGCAGCAAATGTCCAAAGAAACATTTTGCTCAGCGGTTCAAACCAGATGCCAGGGTCACAGCAGAAATAAATACCAGCATTAATAAATATAAATAAAGAGAGAAAACTAATGTTAATATCATAATAAATACACTATTTTAAAAATTCCTTTAATGGAAAGTTAATTTATTTACCTGATCGTTTGTTTACAATTTTGGCATTTTTGTTCCTCCGTAATTGAATGCCTACTTTTAGTTTTAGTATTATTTTTGGTGTATTTAACAGATTTTTTTAAAGAAGTCATTTTATTTTATTTTTTTTTACATTTTTGCAGACATGGTTACACTTTCTATTTAAGAACTGCTTTTGAGCCATGATGGGACGACCTACTTCTCGTTCCAGACCGGCAGCAGGTGCTTCTTGATGAGCTCCAGGATTGAGTCGAGCCACATCCAGAAGCTGAATGGCTTCCCTGGAATATTCTCCTGGACAAAAGAGACACAGTGAGAACCTTTATGGTATTTACATGCCATTTGGATAAGCATTTTCCCCTTGGGATTAATAAAATATTCTTACTGAACAAATACGTGACCTGGATCAACAGCACAGCAGAGGGTTTTTAATCATTTGCCACTAGATGGTGGAATAATACAAAATGGTCTAAGACTCACCTTAGAAAACTTAGACCAGGACACTTGATAGTCACCGCAGGAGGCATGCTGACCTTCAGACACAAACAGAAAATATAATTGATGGCTGTATAAAACATCCAGTGCTTAAAAATAGATTCAGCAGGTTTTTAAGCACTCTTTGAAACTGACATAAGTTAGTATCTGCTGTTCCTGTGTGGTCTGAACCACACGTGTCTTGTCTGAAAGTGGTTTCACTATCCCCCCCCCCCGAGATGAATGGAGTGTTTTCAGGAAACTATGAGCCTCTGAGGTATATTTTCTCAGCAGTAACGCGTATTATATAGAGCGTAAACCTCCAAATCAACAGGGAGCGCACGCAGCTCATCAGCTGCCGACAAAGCTTACCTAACATAACAGATGCTTACACAGCAGCAGTTTGGTTTATTTCTATCCATCTCTCTATTGACAGACAAAGAAATCATTCAAACTGATATACGTCAAAAACTATTTATCACCTTTGATGACTCGGACCTCAGAAGTTTAACTCTGCATCCCCCCCACCCATAAAATCCCCTACACGTTCCGCCTCATTAAGCTATGAAGTGTGAACACACCGTTGAGACTGCCCCTGCCTGACAACCAGAAACTCTACCCGATTTAAATTTAGCTGCCACCCTCTTTAAAACAAAAGGTGTCCTTTGGCAGTGACAGCACGCTTCCTGTGTGTTCGTAAATGCTTTCGAGACTTTCTGGAAATAATTTACAGTTGAGCATCAAGCTCAGTCTGCAGTGGTGCTGGATCTCCTCAATTTTTATTTTTGGGAAGCTGCGAGGAGGCAAATCTGACGTCCCACTTTATGAGGGAAACACTTTAAAGTATGGCGTTTATATAAAAGCTGTGAAGAAAGCAGGGAAACCTGCCTTTTCCTGCCTATGTTGAACCCCAATGAGGAAAAATTACAAACCACACAGATATGAGGCTTTCATGGAAGCACCACACAGACAAGGAAAAGCAGCCACACTAAAGAGTAACACATTCACAGTTGACCTGCACAAGCTTATCCTTTGCCCCTACATTTAATTTGTTGGGATCCAGTCACCCTATGCTCAAAAAAACGGGATCAGATCTGTTTTCACCTGCACTCCTTTTTTTGTTTTTTGCCAATATGTTTATTGTCTTTTTCAAAATTTTTTCACAAACACATAACACATACACACTACAAACCCTTGCATCATTTTTCAATTTGAATAAATGTAATGAAATTGGATTAATTAACAAATTATGAAGGAAAAAATAAATAAATAAAAATTGAAAATAAAAATTTAAAAAAAAAATTAAAATAAGGGGGGGGGAGAAAGAACGAAGATGGGGGCTACATTTTACAGCATTTGCAAATCCTTTCAGAAAAATCTCGCACTTTCATTTGTCATGATATTCATATATGGTTCCCAGAGTTTATCAAAGTCTTT
>VUQH01089537.1:0-32746 GCA_015106775.1 Etroplus canarensis | reverse complement strand
AGAATATTTTATTAATCCCGAGGGGGAAATTGCTTCTGTTGCAGACACTCCGTTTAGTATACAGAAAAAGTCAGGTAAATATACATAAATATATAACACGCACACACACACACATCTATCTATCTATCTATCTATATATATATATATATATATATACATATATATAGACACACACACACACACACACACACACACACACACACACACACACCATATATACACTTTCCCCCTGGGATTAATAAAGTATTCTGATATAGAATTAAATAAATGGTGGCATTTATTCAGCTGTTTTAATGCTAATGTCGCAATTATAGAGTAACTAAAATGTGAGATTGTAGCATTTATTTGTATAAAGTTTTTATGATAATACAGTTTCATCAGCACATTGTCAGAAACTGCTTGGATTCCTTCATGCCCTTGGTACATAACAAATGTCTGAGCTGTTGTTGTTTACATATGCCTGTTCTGAGAAGTATGAGCATTTGCCCTAGATAAGCCCATAGGCTTATGCAGCATGCAGCCACCACTCAGCTATATGAACTCATAAACGTCTGCTATCAAATAACAAAAGATACTCAATTAAGAAGAGAGATCTGGTGGGGATTTCATCAAATTAGGTGACTGACAAGCTTGTAAGCCAGAGTATATGGCATTTTTTTCATCTAATATCACTCAGGGATGTCTTGGAAAATGGAGTATGTGGTGATGTTCAGCTGATAGAGGAAGGAGCAGAGCAGAGCTGCCATGGCGGGGGTCATGTTCAAGTACAGTGACAATTTCTTCTGACAACATCCCATCTTATTTTTGATTCGTCAGCATCCTCTTTAAAGTAGGGATGTCGTATTTAATCAAATTACCTGCAGGAGCTGCTCCTCCTTTTATTAATTTATTGGGAGGGTGGGTAAAGGAGCATTGAGGAGCTCCTTCTGGATGAGTGTGTTTTTGCTCTTTGAAATGTGAACCAGAGAAGGCTGAGCTAACAGGACCTGACAGTGGCAACCGCCCTTGCACTCGGCTGTGAGAGGACCAGTCGGCTTTTTCACTCAAGCCTCATTAGAGAAACAGTGAGAATAGTCATCCGAGGCTCAGAGACAGGAGTTGGGTTTGGTGCTGCTGCCCTTCTGAGAAAAATGGATCAGGCTTGACTGTAGATGTCAAGAGTTTGAGGCTCAGGAGCTGTTTGTTATGTTAAGCAATGGTGAGGATAGTGGGCTCTTATCCAGTCACATCTCCTTGGAACTGATTTAGTGCTGTCGATAAATGATCTGTGATATATTTGCAGTATAATCATATAACTGTAAGGTAAAAAAAATCCTGATCTAATTTACCATCAAAGCTAATTCTGTCAATGAAGATAAAATGCAGACAGTTAACAGCATGATGGCACAAGCAGCAAAATTAACAAGACTGGAAGCTGGTCTGTTTCTGTCCCCCCTTTTCCTCACCTATTTTGCTTTCGCTTTGGCCTTCGGGCTCTCAGGTGTACAGTGCATCTGGCCAGCCTATAGGGCGTATGGAACAAAGCCACAGTGACATTTTATCTGACGGTAGCTCCTGTGGGGCCTGAGCCATGCTGCCGAACTGTCAGGCAGATTTCAGCACGATGAGAAGGGGGAAGAAAGCCAAACAAACAGAGCCCTGGCACAATCTCCCATCGCCAAGCAGTGCAGACGAGCACAGAGAGACGTCCCAGGGGATCGCAGGAGGCCGAGATGAAAGCAAAAGTGAGATCTAACCTTTTTGTTGTTGATGGAACCTAGTTCTTTAGTGCTGCTAGATTAAAAGGAAGAACTGCGAAGTGAAATGAAAAAGGAATCACTTCAGCTGTTCGAACATGGAAACCCTTAGTGGAGACAGAACTTCCATATCAATTGAAAGTGAGAAAATAGAGTAAATATTGTCATCCTTTGTAGGACATGGGTACAAGTGTGTTTTGTATAGTGCATGCCCTTTTGTTACATACAACAACACATGGCAAACACACTCTCTCTGTAGAAGAATTATGGTAATCATAGACAGTATTTCAAAAGCTTTTCATCTATTTTTCATTTCTCACTGTTCTCAGGGTGAGAGAACAGGCATGTTTCAACAACAAAGGAGTATGTGAAGCCAAGCAAGACTAGCACCCTCACAAGGTAGAAAGTAATAAATTCTGCATATGTACAAAACTAGTGGTTTCAGATTCTGTCATATAGAACTGCTAATATCAACATAGCACATTTGTTCAGTGCTGGTGAACATTGTTAACAAAACCACATTATCACATTCACCTGATTGTTTTTCTCAGAGCAGGTGGCACTCCGGTGCTGTAGCCTTTTCTGGTTGCCTAATAAAAATTGCGCCGATGATTACAGTTTAGAGAAAGGCTGCCGCACTGACACATATTTGTTTATTAAAGGTGCTTTGTTGTCTTTTGCAACATTAGATTTTGGGGAACCTTGGGGAATGTGGCTTCAATGTGCTAAATGCTTATGTCAGTGGTGTCTAATTAAATATGTAGCACAATGAAGCTACCCCCCTCACTCTTAGATATACAGTTAGTATTAACCTCCTGCTGCTTCGTGGGCAGATAAAGAGATACTGATGTTAAGCTGGAACTTGAGCTGGAGCCCCAGGAGTCTCTGATCAAATCCCTAACTTAGCGCTCCACTGTGCACTGCGTAGCCCACTTCACCCTCACGTGGCCCAGCATGCCCCAGCTTATGCCAAAGTGATCCTTTCTCACCATTCTCCTGGCATGAAGAGGAGGATCACAGCAGAGAGAGACAGAGATAAGATGAAGAAGAAAGAAGAAGGTGCAGGAGAATGGTGATTGAGAGGTACTCAGTGCTTGCAAGAAAGTCCACAGTATCATGAATTCCTCCACAATTGAAGTTCACTCAAGACAGGCAGTAGTTTGTAACAACGCTTACTGTGTCTGAGGTTAGCAGCATCAGACCTTTGAAAACAGGACTTAACACTTCTTTTAAAAGTGACAGACTCTTTAAAATCAACCTTGGCTCCATCAGTTAGTGGTGTCAAGCATTTAAGAACAAGCCAATAAACAGCTAGTGAGGAGGTCAGACCTTTTATACCTGAACTCAGTTTATCAGAACTGCTGCTCACTGTGATGGCTGGTACGGATCTTGTACTTTTTTCCACATCAGAGAGTAAGTGCAGACTATTACCATTGGCCACTGCAGCTGCTCACATTGCCATCAATTCAGCACTTCATCAAATTGATATTGTGGGAAAACACACGGGCAGTGCCCAGTCTTTAGTTCATAAACACACCCAGACTCTCTGCCAGTTTCCACTGGCTAGTGTGCTGTCCATAGACCTAGTCAGTGCATTTGGCTGATAATATAAATGGTAATGAGTGACTGGCTGTTGGGATTGAAAGCAAAAGTGCTGTCATAATTGAGTTAGATTAATTAAAGGAGCTCCACTGTATTCTTACACATCAGTGCTTCTTGTTAGAGGGCTGTGGGTTGAGGCGCTCGAGGGGGTGTGTTTTTGGCCAAAGTGTATGTGTTTGTGCATGTGTAACCTGCAGATTGTGGGTTAGGAAGGTTGTTGTGTGAGGAACTAATTGAAATGAGAGGCGATGTGCAAGTCTCAGCCAACATGGCCGGTCCATTTGTCAGGGTGACATCACTGCACTCACACCCCATCCATCTCAGTGCAGCACCACAGAACCATGCTCCTCATGGTGATTAATATCCATACCTCCCTCACTGTGCTGCACACCCCCCCACACACACACATCACCCCACTCATACCCCACCACGGCTGTACACATGCACATCCACAAGCAAACAAATACTCACACACACACTCTGTTGGAAGCCCTTCTCTGCACTTGTGCACACAGTGGTTGAGCACTCACCCACACTCACTGCCATGGCTCCCCCATTTACTCTCTAATACACACATGGCTGGAGCCCAAAGACAAACCAGATATGCGCACATAACCTTCCCAGTTGTCCCAAACAAAAAACAAATGTCCTTGTAGGTGAAGGTGGGTTGGAATTGGTTGCTTTAGGTGTACTGTAGTTTTTATTGATGTAGATTTTTTTCTACTGATTGTAATGCCATTTAGTTGAAATTCAAGTAATATTTTTGAACTCCCATGGATTTATTTTGGGTTTATTTCCCTGTCGTGCTTCATTTTTTATGAACTGATAATTCTTTTAAATAAAAGGTCTAAATAAAGAGAGAATCTTTAGTTTTGTGGGCTAGGATTAAAATATTTTAGAGCACCATTTCTAAGACAAGGGCATTTGACATTGTTTTCTGTTTAATCACTTTGTGTTTTATTTAGAAATCTCTATTTTATTTTGAAATACCTTTTGCCACACCTGTTTTCAATTAGGTAGTCAGTCTCCTTAGTATGTGGACCTCCTGCCTCTACTCGCCAGTTTCCTGATTGTCTTTAATCAGCCCAGTTGTTAGGCTTTATAGCCATACTCCTGTGTTTTCCTTGTGTTACCTACTTTTTCCTGTTTATTGTTTTACTTGTTCTTTGTGTATTCTTAGTTTATTTTTGGCTTTCCTATGTATGGACTTTTTGCCTATTTTCAGATTACCACTTCTTTAATTAATCTTAATCTTTTACCTGCCCCAACTGGATTGTTTGTCTTGCTACAAACCTTCCTGTATATGACCACTGCCTGTTTCTGGATTAAAGATTTGGATTTTGATACTTTATTCTGCTTCTGTGTGTCCTGCTTTTGGGTCCTCCTGTGGTGACTGTTACAGCGCAGTACAGCAGGAAATAATTTGTCATGTCAGATGGGCTGTCTGATGTTAAAAAAGAAAAGTTGTAGGACATGATTCCATTTTGCCTTATCACTGCTGTCTTTGACAAGCTTAAGGGATAAGGCTGGCAATATTCTATATTTCTGCTATTGTCAATAATACCTTACTACATACCTGAATACTTTCTGGCTCCCCATCAGTGATACTTATCCTAACCCTGTTTGTACTAAAGAGGATTTATATATGTATACATACATACATATACACACACACACACACACACACACACACACACACACACATATATATATATATATGCTGTGCAGCACTGTGGCAGCATGGAACATTATATCAGAACCAAGTGGATTTTGTTAGCGGTCAGTGTGTTAGCGGTCAGGTTGGTTTTCCAAGCGAAGAGAGACCTTCTTAGTGTCAGTTTATGGCTAGATTGAAGGTTACTGAAGCATACATCTGCACTGAATTTATGTAGAGGGCCTATGTGTATTTATGTGTGTGCATTGGTCTGGTAGGAGGATGCTATGGTATTGAATGTTGTTGTGCGCTGCATAGTTTCATAGGAGTTACATTTGTAAGGAGGTGAACATCAGATTACTGAAGTTACGGTGTAGGGTTTCAGAAGAGTTTGCAGTTATGATGTACCTACAGCATAGATTTAACACAGAAGCACTAATCCTACTTAATCCACAGAGCACAGCCCTCTAAATGCTTTACAGAAACTGCATCAGCTGTATCCAGTTGTAGACCAAAGGTGACCACTCCATACTCGAACTTTTTTCAATGAAAGCTAGAAAGTCAACTTCAACACAGATAAAGGCAATGAAAAGCATGCAAAATTCCACTTGGCTGTCAATAGAAGTCTACATATCACTCATGGAGGATGACTGCTGGTTTCTAAACCAAACTTGGGGAGGGAAACTGAGCCAAATGCTTAGGGTGAGCTAAGACTTACCAGCACTTCATAGTGGATGACTGGAAAATAGCAATTTACTGGACATGAAATCAGGCATGTAGTGACATAAAAAAGCTCTGGAAAATTTTCAGGTCGTTCTGGGGCAACATGGGTTGTCAAGTTTTACACAAATTTTTTGAGTCTACGCCAGCTCAAGTGCATGCTGTCATTAAAGCACAAAGAAGGCAGACATATTCTGAAATACAAATTGATGTATAAAGATTTAACTTTAAATTAAAATTATAAAGCCAAAAATTTCATTTGTAATGTCAAATTTTGTACCAAATGTAAGACAAATGAAAAAAAAAATCACTGATATCTGACTTTTGGTCACTGTTATGCTTTAATTTTTTTTAATAAGTCCAATTAGTTCCTGGACACAGCAGATTTTAGTGAATGCAAGAGTGTATTTGCTGAGAAAGATTTTCATTCTTGGTTTTGTTACACCAAGGTAGCAGGATGAGTTCTGTTTGCCTTATAATAAATTACAAGATCATTATAATGCAGGGACATGCTATCCAGTGCAGTAGTTCCTTTTATGTGGTTTTGGGCAGCAGTGAAGTTCTCTGGGAAATGGGACAAGCTTTATTAGGCTTTAGCTCCACAGGTAATACTGTACTTGAGTAGTATAACTCATTGTTATATTTTTATATTTTCATGGCATTTTTTCCAGACTTTTTTTTCAATGTACAATGAGCGCAATCAAACAGCATGTTTCTGAACAAATCATTGCTTCTTGTGAGTTTTAAGCCAGTTTCAAATCAGAACACAGCCCGATTGGCAACAGCCCTAGTTTGTGTTGCCAAAAATATTAAACCCATCCAAAGACAAATAAAAAATAACTCATTCAGCACGCATCACAGTGCTAAACCTCTGGAAAACAGATGTTCATTCAAATTGCTGCCATAGATTTACAACTTAAGTTGGCAGGTTTCAATAAATAAACAAATGCTTGAAGACAGGATTTAGAGTATCACAAATGAAAGCTGTAGAATTGGCTGCCTTGGCTTATTTCTCACCTTCTCTAGTGGAAGGGTCAACCAAAACTAAGCTCATTATTGCCAGCTATCTGAGCTACACCGACCTGAGAAGAACTGGAGTTAGGCTTTGAAGATCCTCTAAATAGTGACCTTTTTCTTCTACTCTGCTCCACTGATGTGCTTTGATAAGCTGGGCTCTGATCTCTTCTGTGGTATCATAGCGCATCACTGCACACTGCTTCGTCCTCCCCGAGCTGGCTTGTGCTAAACTTTCTCACCACGCCCTCAAATTACATCACCCAGGCTTGATGGCATGTTTTGCACCATGCCTTTGAACTTGTCAGCCACCAGCCAAAAAGTGAGGCAGAGCACACTGATGTGTTGTTTCGAACAAAGGATTGTGATTATATGGTAAGAATTTTTTGTTTTTTAAATGTCAGAATTTAGTAAATGCAAATTATTGTGCAAATGCGAAATGTCTCCCCACGATACGTGTTCCTCCAAGTGGAACCAAAGTGATGCTTAACCTCACAGTTGTGACTCTCAAATACTAGTCTCTCCCTCTCCCCCTGTGGAAGCATGCAGGCCCGCCTCCACACCAGCTGTGAGATGCAAAGCTCCCCTTCATGTAAAAGCATTTTGCTAGCTTTGAGAAGCCTCTGTCCATGCTATTATGTGAAAAGAATGATGCTGAGAGATACAGAAAAGAGAGAGGGTGATTGTTTGAAAAAGAAAATACAAAGAAAGACACTAAGAGCAAGGGAGGACAGGAAACAGACCCAACAAAGGGAGAGATGGTGAGGGGAGAGCAGGAGAGAAGCAACGAAACTGACAGTCTCAATAGTCGATGTGTGATTGATTGAGTGGTGCTCAGATGCCAGGGGTCATACATATGCAAACTGCTCATTTGTAGTTTCTGCCAGAGCTGCTGTTCACCAGAGCCCTTGAATAGTGTTGTCTGACCATTGGGACACATCGCACAATCAGATTAAGCAGCCCCTGAAGTCACATGCAGGATGACCAGCAGCTGCCACGTGCACTACCAGCTTTGACTTACAGTATCTGTTTTTCATCCCTGCCTGCCATAACAGGCCCTTGTCTGTCTGCAAGAGGTCTGGGTTTTAGGGGCTCAGATATGTGTCAGATGAGCTCTGGTGTTTGTGTGGCACAGATTTTCCCTCTTGACATTTTGTTGTAGGTTTTTTTTTCATTGCTTTGTTGCACACAAACCACATTTTCCATGTGAGTGGCTCAGCCTTTATATAGCAGCACAGTAGGCATAATGCTCCAACTGTAGAATCGTCAAGCCACCTTTCAACATGCTGCATTCACTGCATCTGGGACACTCTGCAACTCAGACTAATGCTAAGTCAAAGTGCTTAGGCTTCTCGTCATTGGTGTGTTCATGTTCAGGAAAGACCTGCAGTTTATTAAGTGTGTTATCATTCAGTTTGAACTGGCCAAGTGTCGTGGGGCAGGCCCTGAAACATCAGATGACTTTGTTGGCATGTCTGATTTTTTCTTTAATTATTAATTTGTGATGAGGCCAGCATGGAAGCGGGGGGCAAGCAGAGCATGGGGCTCATACATAAATTCTTATAACCATTTTCTACTTTAATTCTGTGCTCATGTTATATTAATTAATATGGAACAAGTCATTTGTAGGAGGGACAATCAGAAAGTATGTGCTTTTACCCCAAATTTGTATTTTCTTATCCGCCAGAAACTATGATGTGGTGTTGAGTAAATGGTCTTCTGTGTTCAGGCTACCATAAAGAGGCTTTCTTGTGCTTTCCTGCACTTCACTCTTTCACTCCCCCTCGCTTACTCCCTTTCTGTTTCTCTGGCTCCCTCACTCCTGTTCTCAGAACAGACTCTGCTCAAGCCGTACTATTGGGCAGCGAGCTGTAAACAGGAGCTGTACACTGATCCGTGTGGCAGTCACCTTCATTCAGGCCCACGCCCCATTCCCCTCACCCAGCATTCCTTTTCTTCTTTTTGAGATTTCTCAGTGTTCTGAATCCACACCCAAATAAGGGATGAAAAATTTAATGGATAGTTCCCTGTGTGGAGGATGGACCACTGGGTATGCCCCTTGCTCATCGTGAGCCTGACACATAGGCCCTTTATGTGACTGTGAGAAGGGTGGCCCCTTCCATCCTCTGCTTCTCATCCACACCCCAGAGGCTCTCATTCAGCTCAGGCCTGGCTGGGGGGAAGTTGAAGCTCTTTTGTATTGGGGGATTCTTAGTGGGGGCTGTCAAGGCTGTGACTGTGTGGGCCTTTATTTCCACAGAAAAGAGAAGGGGGGGTGGTAGAGATAGAGAGAGAGGGCAAGAGGGAGACCGGGGAGGGAGGGGTAGTACGAAAGGAGAGTTTGGACACAGACGGCCTTGTTAACCGGGAGGGAGAGGGAGAGGATGAGACGAAGAAAGAAACAGGGAAAAGGCAAAGTAAAAGCAAGAATGAATTCACCAGGAAGCCAAAAAAACTTCCCCTCTGTTGCGTCATCGTTGTTATTCCCATCCTCCTTCTTCTCCTCCTATTTCAGTTTCCCTGTAATCTTCCCTATCTGTTCCCTCCATCTGTCCCTATGTAAGCTCACTCTTCAGCTCAACAAGCTTTTGCCCTCCGCTCACCCTTTCTCACCCCTTCCCAATCCCAAACCATTAGTTTACACACATTCCATTATCTGGGAGAGCAGGCTAAAAGAGATGTCTGGGGTCAGAGCGATCATTATCATCACCACTTGCCGCTACACTGTGAATTATAGCCCACCGTATAGGAAACAGACATTTAAATCATAATCAATAAAACAATATCAATGCTGAGAAGCATGGCAAAAGGAAATCACTGCCTTGGCTCAGAAGGAAATGCATATGCTCAGCTTAGATTGAGATAGTGGCACGCGCCTATTGATAAAATATGATCAAGCCACAAAACACATTATGTTTTATCACACTCTCTGTTTTTTTCTAATATACACCTATTGTAATGATTCTGGCTGGTGTTTGAAAAAGTGTGAAACTGGAGAGATTTCTGGCCAGAGATGTGTGTACTGTTTGGGGTACACTTCCGTGCTGTATACATTTTCTGACCCTCTGGTCATGTTAAGGAAACAGGGGAAGCAGTGTTACTTGCAGGGAAGCTGTACAACATGCACACAATGTTTTGTCCAACAAGGACAATGCAAGGAGACAGGTGTGACCTGACCTGGCTGTGACTGGACCACGTTTGCCGCTGCCACTGCAGCTGAGATCAGGACTGAGTCTCTGTGTCTGTGCTGCCACAGGGAGAAAACTCCAGCTCCTCATACAGCAGTAGTGCACCACATCACTGTCAGGGAAGAATAGTTTTAGGACACGATACAAAAAACTCATCATGTAATCAGTCAGTACAAATTATAGTTCTAACACACAGCGAAGGGGCACACAATCACTGTTATTAACTCATACAGTTTGTGGTGAATAAGATACTCATGCAAATACAATATCTAATCCAGCTGAAATTTGTAGACAGGTTAGGTTCCATACTTGGACATTTTTGTTTCGATCACAAGGACAATTTGAAGACAAGCTAAACTTTTATAATCAGTTTTCTCACCAGATATTATTAAATACATTATGGATTTGGTTTGGGGTCTGTGGTGCTGACAAAAGGACAGGGGATAGAGCTGGAAGTGTCAGAGATGAGGATGCTGAGATTTGGGACCAGGATGGACAAGCTCAGGAATAAGTACATCAGAGGGACAGTTCAGGTTCAGTGGTTTGGAGACAAAGTCAGAGAGGCAAGGTTGCGATGGTTTGGATATGCTCAGAGGAGGGATAGTGGATTGGGTGAAAAATGTTGAAGATGGAGCTGCCAGGCAAGAGAGAAAGAGGAAGACCACAGGGAAGGTTATTGGATGTAGTGAAAGAGGTCACAAAGAAGATTGGTGCAACAGAAGAGGATGAAAGGGATGGGGTGAGATGGAGGCAGATGATCCATTGTGTGGACTCAAACAGGGAGTAGCCAAAAGAAGAAGAAATTAGATTTGGATGATATGACTAGAGAGGATTGACTTAAATAACGATCATTTGCGTTTTATCTTTTCTCTAGTTTAGTTCAGATTCAGAGTTATTTTCCCTGTCTTGATGGGTTTGTTTTCTTTGTTGAAGCCAACAATTCTTGCAGAAGCTCTCAAGATGATATACAAAATAAAGTATGGTTTTTGGGGGACTTTTTTAAATTTGTTTTATGAGAAAAATAATTATGTAAACCACACATTATCATAGGTATTGGACTTGATGCTTGGACTTTGCCCCACTTACTGAGTGAAATGAAAATACCCCACACAAATCTAGTTTGTTATAGAACTTGCAACAGGCAAGAATACAAATGAAACATGGAAAATTAAATTAGTGCAAATTATTTTGTATATGATTTATTTGCTTATGCTTTATTAGATCAACTTGAACTATTTACTATTCAGTGATTACTTTATGTTTTTTAAATTAACTGACTGGGACACTGTAATTGTGTATACAGTTTGGGTCAAAGTTAATCGGTCAGATCATTTAAAAGAGAATTTGCATATTGATTTGAATTCAGGCAGCTAACAAAGCTGAATATTATGTGATTACAGTTTATAATTAAATGCTTTTTGTAAAGCACCTAATGTGTGTTAAACATTTCAAATGGATGTCAGGTTGAGTAGTGCAGTCAAGCACATTGCCAGGTTGATCAAACACTTCAGAAGCACTGAGCTTCAGTCCAGAATTCCAAGGTCCTGTGTAGGTGTGAGCTGTGAACAGAGAGCGCACTGCACATCATGGTTCATGTGCAGCCAAAGCCCACGCAGTGCTGATCAGACAGGGATCATCTGCTGTATCTGGAATCTATAACTCTGTCCCTGGTGCGTAAGGAGAAATTTAGAGAACTCATAGCAAAACCAAAATGAATCTATATGGTGTATTATGTGTCATTATTTATGTAAGAGAGGGTAGTAGAGTGTGTATGTATATATACTTTTTCTATTTCTTAATCTAACATAGTAGACTGAGGTGTTTTTATAGTGGATCAACTCAAATACATATTGCAGCATAAACATCTTTGCAAAATGGCACATCCATGGTAAAAGCATAATAGCAAAGGTCTGCTATACATGTAAAAATAGAAATAGCCATGCATAAAAACAATTACTTTGCTATCTTAATTGCTTTCTGAAGAAAACACTTTCTGTCACCTTTCCAATTAAAACATAACCAGAAGCTATATTAGATGTATTTTTAAATGGTGCCTGCAGCATGTCTTGTTGTCTAAGATATTGGATTCCACCTCTACATTTTAATGACCAGTTTCATTCATGCAGGGAAATCTACACAGCTAAACAAAAAGTCACAAAAGACCATAGCATTAAGCAATATTTCATTGTGCCGATTGAGGATTCAACTCTTAACGAGTTACTTCTTGCTATTAACAATGCTGCATATTACAATGCTACATGGATAATGTTTACAGTATCTTTTCAATTAGGCCAACAGTTGTACACAGTCCCTTTTTACATGCCAGTCTTCTGATGTTTCTTAACCCAACTGACATACACTTGGTGAAGTGTGAACCATTTTGCAAATGAGGGTTATTCTGGGAGATTCACGTCTCTCCTCCCTCTCTCCCTCTTTCTCTCTTTCTCTCTCTCTCCCTCTCTCACTCTTTATCCTCCTTGCACCCTCGAGAAGGTTGTAAAAGCTGTTGTCCTTTAATGATGACGAAAAGCGAGGAGGAGCCGCAAGAGAAAAAGAAAAGGAAAAGCTCTTCAATTGGAGCCCCTATTTCTCCTCTCTCTGTCTGCGTCTGTCTCTTTCACTCTCACTCTGCATGTGCCCTGCTGCTCTGTCATCCTCAGGGATGCTTCTGAAGGAGACCATCTGTTGATCCATTTGTCTCCTGCTTTGCTTCCTGTGCCACTGCCTCTCTCCAATCGATGATCAGACCTGGCCTTTCCCCTGCCCACCCTCTTTGTGACTGCCAACAGGCCCTCAGGGTGAGGCGGGTCTGCTGTTTAGGGTGAGACAGGAGGTTGTGCCTGGATTCAGAGATAATAAATATTGGCATACATGATCGCTTTTTATACATACACTACTTAATGACCCCAGAGCAAGCTGCTTTCTAATCATTGCTTATCTAAAGTGAGCATTGTTGTGCTGACCTGAGTCAAAACACATATATTTAATCTTTTTTATGCATTGCTGTTATCAAAACTGTTCTCTTTCTCCCTTTGAGACTTTATCATTACATGGAAGCATAGACCATGAAATAGATGTTAGGAACAATGCCGAGATGCTGAAGGACTACTCAAGGCTCCCAAACATTCACCACCAGTACACTTATTGCTTGTGAAATGTTTGGCGGTGCTGCTGCAAAAGAGAGTGGGGTGTTGGTTTCCACGCATCACCCATCTGTCACCTCACATGCATGTTCACGGGTTTGATGGACACCAACTCCACCGTGGGGACTTTGAGGATTGCTTGCCTTTGATCTTCTCCCGCGACTCTCCATTAACCATCAGTCGGCAGAGTTTAGGCCCTGGAGAGCAACTCGGAAAAGGTGGTGTGTTAACATGAGCTCTGATGTACCCAAGAGAAACTCATTGTCCAACTCTCAGATTTCACTGACATGGAGGAAAATGTACATAAATAGTGCTGGTTGTGAATGTTTAGATTGAACGTATTTGGCTCTAAAGCGTGCAAGAGAGAACAGAAATATGTCATGGGAAAGTAGTAACTTTGATAGGACATAATCTATAATACAGTTGCAGTCTATACTGTGTATTTTGCAGCATTTAAACGAGTGCAAATCTTATTTTCACATTTTCCCTTTCTTTGTCCATAGAGTTTCCATAGATTTGCAAGGTTTTCATCAGGCCTACTCAATATAGCTGGTGATGGGTTTTTACCCAGGGAGACATGCCATTGATTTCCAATAAAGTGCAGATGACTTGTGGTCACACACACTCCTATTTTACCAACAGTCATGCCATCCAATAAGTCATGATTTCACATCTGCAGTCACCTGGTGGTGTTGTTCTCCTGACAAAATCAGGATGGGGTCTGCCATTGTGGATGCATTTTTGTGGCTACCTACTTTATATTGGTGATTTTTTTCATTCAATTTAATTCCTTCTTTGTGTGTTGCAGGCTTCCTCAGTACAGGTGACCAGGCAGCTAAAGGGAACTATGGACTCTTGGACCAAATCCAGGCTTTGAGATGGATCAGTGAGAACATTGGCTTCTTTGGAGGAGATTCCAATCGCATCACTGTGTTTGGTTCTGGGATCGGAGCTTCTTGTGTCAGCCTGCTCACCCTCTCCCACCACTCTGAAGGTACAGTGAAAGAGAGGAGTAGGGGGTGTGGGTGATACAGCTTTGCAGCTCATGCCTGCCAGTGTGTAGGCTGCTTGATATTATCTGGCCATCTAGGTAGTGAGATACAGCGAGTAATGTAATGTAATGTACTGTACTGTGCAGCATAGGAAGTATGTGTTTGCATTCAAATTAATGTGATTTTCAGTCCAGAAATGGAAACTCCATGGTGGATTTCAAGCCACATGTGGGCTTTGACATATTCTGCTGGTGTGCTAGTATCCCTCGAGGTATTGTGTGTCATCTTTGGCAAGATTAAAAAGGGCATTGTATGCCACAGAGAGCATTTCATGGTAGTTACAGTCATGTTAAATGATGCAGACTTCCTCAGTGTCCTTTTCGAAGCCACATTGTTTACCCGCTACCTTAATGCAACTTCGCAATGATTTACTGCACATGTTAGCGTTGTCTTTCATACTAAATGCAACATGCATGCATGCTGAAATTTTATTAATTTGACCAGTCGTATGAACATCAGGCTACTGACTCGTTATTGTATAACAGTATTCCATTTTTCTATTTAAATGAGAGTTTTACATGTAGCCATGCTTATGTAGCCTACTTGTGAACATGTTAACCAGCCACAAACATGCTGCTTTGGACACAGATGGTTGGAAATGTAACACTGGGTTATTACTGTACATTATGTGAACGTATGGCACATCAAAGAAACCACTCTTGCAGTAGATGTAGGCCTAGTCTCAGACAGTGTTTTGGTCACAAAGCTATTAAGTGATATACCCCCACCACCACCGTCACCACCACACATACCAATACACACAGAAGCACACACTATTCAAGACCAGAGTAAAACCTCTTTTCTTCAATTTTTGATTAGTAGACTGACCATTGTGTTTTTGAAAGAGGTCATTTGATTGTCTCTTCTTTGGGAGCCCATTACAGTGCCAAGGATTTGTGATGTGTTTTGCGTTCTCCAATTTGCATTAAAGTGTTACTAATTGCCTTGATTTCCTCCGATGAATGATGACTGCTTTTGAATTGAATTTTTACCATAAATGCCTTTTTTTATTCATACTCCATAATGCTACGCTTCATGTAGCGTGTTATTATACTGCCAGAGAAACCATCTCCTCCCAGTAAATTGGATATTACCGGCTCTGTTTTTTCCCCTGAATGGAAATGTATGCCCCACTGATGGGATAAAAAAAAAAGAAAAAGCCAGTAAAACTTGAGCGATCCTAGCAAATTGAAACAGGAAGCCTTCTATCACGCCAGGACTCTTGCTGCGAATGTTACCAATGGCAATCAGATTTCACACAGACTCTCTCGGAGCACAGATTGTTGTAATTATATAAAGTTTAGGACTGGAGTGGGCTGCTGGATGTGACAGGAAACACAAGTGAAGAAATGTCTTTTTGCACCTGTTTTCACAGCCTCCACTGTACACTACCCCTCCTTTCCTTTGGTCTTAACTGTTGAAGCGAAAACTGGTAGGATGCTGTTGTTGCCAAGGCAACATGATAAACAAGAAAAGAATAAAAGTGTCTGGATCTACAAAGCATTGAAAATTAAGGGTAAAAACATATAATGAAATGAATTATAGACTATGTCATGAGTACACCTGATTTCAGGTGGCCTCTAGTAATGGATTTGTGTATTGATTTTCTATCTGTGTCCACATATTGTCATATCTGAGGTAGAGTGTCTAATATTTAGTTTCTTACTTTGCAATCTGAATGGAAATTAAGTCAGGAAACAATGCTGTCGACAGTGCATCATGACTTCTGCTGAATTTATACTCCAGCTTACTTGCAAGTAAAATCTCATCCTCTTTCTCTAGAAAAATAGTGGTGTCATAGTAGTGCTGTTTAGTAGTATACGGTAATATAGAATAAGACTGACATTCCTACACACACAAACATTTCCTTTCCCTTTTCAATAAGATACAAGATAATGAAGCCCAGGTTAAAAGAAAAACAGAAAAAGAAAGTAAATCAACAATGACACACTGTACTGAAGCTCCCTGCTGTGCTGCGTATTTAATGACAGTATTCCCACTCTTACTGTACAAAGTCTGTCATCACCGCCTGCAGTGCATAGACTTTCCATCCAACAGAGACTCTTTTCATGCCTGTTGGTGGCAGAGTGACAACTTATTTTAGATGCTCCATGCTCCTCCTGAAGCTTATTTAATAAGCTGAATTCTCCTATATCATCCTGGCCCTCTGGCCCCTCTCTTTGATTGCCTGCTCTGCTGGCCTGGCCTTGGTGGCGTATTCATGTGGGCGTACCGAGGGCTCCAGTCACAGGGTACATCCATCACAGAGCTTTCTCCTTCTGGCCCATGTAGAGGCTGGTCTGAATGTCTTCTCGTGAGGGCTAGCTTTTTTAGACCCTGGTCCCTGCCCTGCCTCCTACATCTAATCTCCTCCTTACTGCACCCATCTGTCTCCTTGCCTACACAGACAGTAAAAGCATGCACGGGACATGCTCTTTTTCACTATGTGCCAGTATGTCTCTCTCCCTTTTCTTCCTCTCTAAGTTTCTTCTCCCTAGTCTACAACATGTGTGGTTGTGTTGCTATTAATATTATGGCTGCCTTGTCTGCTATGTGGCAAGCAATCTTGTTGCGCATCTGAGACTTTGGAAGCAGAATGGTCATTAAAAGCAAAGTCTTTCTCGGCAGGAGAGTGTTTTTGACCAGCTTATTAAATGTAGCTCAACAGTTGTGTTCCCACTGAGGGAAATCTCTGTCCCCATCTTCTTTTTCTCCAGCTTCAAAAAGAAAATGGCTAAAGAAGTTCAAAAGCAAGGACATTAGCCAGTCCCATGTATTATCTATCTGGCATCGTGCAGGCACTAATTGAACATGCAGATTTAGCTTTTTCCCTATCTCCTAATAATCATTATGACTTAAAAATTGAGATGGCTTCTCTGTGCATGAACAGAATACCAAGTGGGCAGTGTCTCAAACATGTGTACTTGTACATATATCTCTGATTGAATGCATATAAGAGTCAAAACCCAAAGGAAACACAATATGCTGTATACACTCAGTGTCACTGGATGTATCCCAGCTTTGCACATATACACACACAGGCTTGTCCGTTCACGGAGCACACGCAAGGGAAGGGCTAGGTGTAGAGGCGCTGAAGGTCGTTTGGTTTCTTTTTTTCTTTGCTTCCAGTAAGTAATCAGGATAAAAGCTCCACTTCTAAGGAAGTGCTCCCCTTTTAATGGAATGTTCTGAACATTAAAGACAGCTAGTGAGGAGGATCCTTCATGCCAATGTCAACTTTCATTTTTATTAAGACTTCTGGGTTATTGAGAACCATAAATACACATGTTAAATGCTTGGGTTTTATTACAGCATTGCAAGAAGTGCAAAAGACATTTTAACACAAGACACCCCCTAGCAAATAGTGAAACCCCATGAACCACGAGGGCAGTGGAACATTGTTTTCAAGCATGGGAATGTGTTTGAAGCCATTTACTTGGAAAAATGGGATAGAATGTGGTTAAGTGAAAGAATTCATCAAGAGATATGCAGAACCCCAATTCCAAAATGGTTGGGACGCTGCATTAAATATAAATGAAAACACAATGTAATGATTTCCAAATCTCATAAATCAATATTTTATTCACAAAAGAAAAAAGAAAACATATCAAGTGTTGAAAGTCAGACATTTTACTATTTCATGAAAAAATAACCAGAATCAGAATACTTTATTAGTCCCAGGATGGAAATTGTATTTTTTTGTTGTTGTTGTTTTTTGATTTTTTCCAGAATCAAAATATAGCCTATCTTGAATTTGATGGCAGCACCATGTCTACAAAAAGTTGGAACAAGGGCAACAAAAGGCTAGAAAAGTAAGTGCTACTAAAAAGAAACAGCTGAGGAACATGTTGCAACTTCCTTTTCTTCTTCCGGCTGCTCCCGTTAGGGGTCGCCACAACAGATCATCTGCCTCCATCTCACTGTATCCCTTGCATCCTCTTTCTTCACATCAACCCTCTGCATGTCCTCCTTTACTACAACCATGAACTCTGTGATCTTCCCTTTTTCCACCTGCCTGGCAGCTCCATCTTTAACATCCTCTGTCCAGTATATTCACTATCCCTCTTCTGAACATGTCCAAACCATCTCAGCTTTGCCTCTCTGATATTGTCCCTAAACTTCTCAACTTGCACAGTACCTCTGATGTCCTTATTTCTAATCCTGTCCATCCTGGTCATTCCCAGTGAAAATCTTAATATCTTTAACTAAGTCACGTCCAGCTTCACCTTCTGTCTTTTTGTCAGTGCCACCATCTCCAAACCATACATCAAAGCAGGTCTCACTACTGTCTTGCAAACATTCCTTTCCCTCTTGCACTCACAAAGCACCCCTGACACTTGTTTCCACTCGCTCCACCCCACCTGCACTCTCTTCTTTACCTCTCTTGTGCTCTGTCCATAGCTCTTGGTATTTAAACTCATCCACCTTCACTACCTCTACTCCTTGCATCTTCACCATCCCATCTGCCTCCGTCTCATTTATACATATATGTACTCTGTCTTGCTTCTACTGACTTTCATTCCTCTCCAGTTCATACCTCCACCTCTCCAGGCTCTCCTCCACCTCCTTCCTACTCTCACTACAGATCGCAATGTCATCTGCAAACATCATAGTCCACGGAGACTCCTGCCTGACCTCGTTTGTCAATCTGTCCATCACCACTGCAAACAAGAAGGGGCTCAGAGCTGATCCCTGATGTAATTCCATCCCCACCTTGAATCCATTTGTAACTCCTACCACACACCTCACCAATGTCTCACTATCCTCATACATGTCCTACACAATCTTCACATACTTCTCCGCCACTCCTGACTTCCCCATACAGTTCTACAGTTCCTGTCTTGTCACCCTATCATATGCTTTCTCAAGATCCATGAAGACACAGTGCAACTCCTTCTGACCTTCTCTATACTTCCCCATCAACACTCTCAAAGCAAACATTGCATCTGTAGTACTCCTTCTTGACATGAAGCCATAATGCTACTTGCTGATCATCACCTCTCTTCTTAACATAGCTTCATCAACCCTTTTCCATATCTTCATGGTATGGCTTATCAACTTGATTCCTCTGTAGTTGCTGCAGCTCTGCACATTATCCTTATTCTTGAAGATTGGTACCAGTAATGCCCTTTCTGATGCAACCCTCCCTATTTAGCTGGGCTTGGGACCAGCACCAGGAGTACACTTGCTTGTGGGGCACCTGTGGCTGGGTTAGGAACATGTTGCAACTAATTAAGAAATTGATTTGCTACAAGCCAGTAATGTGACTGGCTATTAAAAGAGCACCTTAGAGAGGCAGAGTATTTTAGAAATAAAGGCAGAGGTTCAGCAATCTGCAAGAAACTGCATCTGCAAATTATGAAGCAATTTCAGAATAATGTTCCTCAACATAAAATTGCAAAAACTTTGAATATTCCATCATCTACAGTACATGATATCATCAAAACATTTAGAGAATCAGAAGATATCGCTGTGTGCAAGGGAAATGGTAGAAAACCAATACTGGAAGCTGGTGATTTCCGGGCCCTCAGGCAGCACTGCATTGCAAACAGGCATTGTTCTGTCGTGAAAATCACTGCAAAGTGGGAAACTGTTCTGTCGTCAGACGAATTAAAATTTGACATTCTTTTTTGTAAATCATGAACACCACATCCTAAAGAGGACGCTAAAGAGGAGATAGACCATCAAGCTTGTTATCAGTGCTCAGTTGTAAAGCCTATAAATGGGGGTGCATTTGTGCCTATGATACTGGCAACTTGCACATCTGGAAAGGCACCATCAGTGCTGAAATGTATATACAGGTTTTAGAGCAACATATAATCCCTTTCAGACCATGTCTTTTTCAGGGACAGTCGGGACTCGCCTAACTGCAGTCCAGACCTTTCATCAACTGGGAACATTTAGCACGTTGTGAAATAGAAAATGTGGCAAAGAAGACCCAGGACTGTTGAACAACTGGAATTCTATATCAGATAAAAATAGGACAACGTGCATTATAGCAAAATATGTTCTTGAGTACGCATTACTACAGAGGCAGTTATGCGTACCTTGGCAGGTGTTTATATATCTGTCTGTCAGTCTGTGAACAGATTTTGTAAACACCAGCATAACTCTACAAGATACAGTCACAAAACCTCACAGGTGTATAATTGAGATCCAAATAAAGGCCGTGTTTAAACATGTACGTGCTCCCAGAGCCTTTTTCATTCCCAGGGCACCAAATACTGCCATTTTGTCAAAGCCAGTGGGATCTCACAGGCTCACTAGGTATTCTTTGGCATTTGGACCATTTGGTACCAACCAGAGCTGTGGCTTTGAAATCATTATATAAAGGAATCTTCGGTGGGTCATTTAAAAACACTGAGTTAGTGTAATTTTTCCACATGCAGGGTTAATGTTGTGAAGGGCATATTTTAACCTAAACCCTAATGAAAAAAGTTCTTGGTACCTACCAAAAAGGAAACATCGAATAGAAAGCTTGTAATACAGTGATGCATCTCACAGTGATATGCATAACTTAAATAAACACTTAGACACAACACTAATAAAATCTACTTGAAACAATCAGTCAGTATCTTTAGTAAAAAATCCTAGAAAAAACAGGAAATTGTATGGTATATTAAGCTGGGAAAATGCCTGTTGCCTGGTGGGGTTAACCTGATGTCAATATATCATTGATGGTAGAGCAATTAAAAGAAAGTTTACAGAAATATTTGACATAGCACATGCTTAAACCAGGAGATTGGTCATTCTAAAACTGGTAAATATAACTCCAGCATCTAATGTAAAGTAAATATCAGTAAACCATAACAAAGACATCATGGAAGGAAACCAATTAGCTTGTACTAAATACCAGCCCTAGATAGAGTAGAATGGTGTCAATATTTGACACACTTACTAAACAACAGGTCAATAATACACAACACCACATGAGCTTGCCCTGTAAAGCAGCCTTTTGCCTGTGAGTGCATTAATTTAGCCTTTCAGTGGGCAGCTCATTGATGTCAAAACTTAACAATCTGGAGGTGATAATCAGGTAACGGTCATTATTCATCAACAAGAATAAATCTTAAAAACCACTATAAACACCAGAGATGATTAATAAGTAATGGATTTTTCATTTCTGTAAACCCAATGCTGTTCAAGCAACTGGCATTGTTTATGTGTGTGCAAAATTATATGCATTACAGTTATTGTAATATGCATTACAGTAACTGTAATATATGTGACCGAGAATGTTGTATATAAGTTTGAAAGCTGACAAAAACGTACTGAGATCTCTCTTTATTCTACATTGCACTTTGAGTTTATTATTTTTTAATCCGTTTTTAATTGTTCAGCTTGAAAGGATTTACATTTTGAGGTATAATATATTGACAGAATCTGCATTTAAAAAAGCAAAAGCAGGGAAGGATATAATATTGGCATTGTTGATTAGACCTCAAATCAGTCTTCCCCTTTTTTGTTGCTTTTGCAGTATTTAAAGCCTGTGTTCACATGCACACCTAACTTCTGCTCTGGTAACCATTTACGATGCATGCACAGGCTTTTAGTTGTCCTTTGCATAAAGAACACAAATACTAGTGTGCTGTGCCTTGGAATTGCAAGGATGTGTTGAGCCTTGAAAACGTGTGCACTTACTCATTGCTCCATCTTGAGATACAACACATAGTTTAAGGCTAATATATGTGCCGCTTCATATTACCCTATCTTAGAGAGTGAAGGAAGCCAACAGACAGCATGAAGAGGATGTAAGTGTTGCATTACATCCCTTCTTTAATGGTTAGTCTACATCTGGCTATGACCTTTAAAAATAACATGTGTGGGTTTTCTTTCTGAAAAAAGACCCATGGGACGCTCTCCTTGTGGAGTGGCCTACAGGCCTCTACTCTATAATGTCCCTTTACTGAGCTCCTGCTGTAGAGATCTAAAGGTACAATCTGTCTACATTCTTGGCCCACTTCATTTCAATGGACTTGGGCATCTTTTCGCTGTCTGGTTTATGCACCGAATAAAGGCACCTTGCAAAAGCCTGAATTTGACTTGGAGTCACCAGGAAAGATAGCTGCAAAACCATATCCCTGGGATGTTATTCATACACCATGCAGCTGCCATTGTTGTGCAAATGCATGCTGCTTGAGAAAATTCAGGGACAATTGTCGAACTTGAATAGACCCCATTTCTGAGGTGTCAAAAGCATTCAGTGAGTCGACACTGTAAAGTTACCTGGGTGTTTGGGGCAACAGAATGCCTCTATCTCGAGGTTTGATTTGGCTGTTTGCTGAAGGGTGTCTGTGCATTTCAGGGTGTGAAAAAGCCCTATACGAGATGAGAGAATGGGGACGCGCCTTGTCAGGTGTCGTATTCTTCCACCTCGATTGACAAGAGCGATAATTAAACCAGGGGGATGCCATCTCTGAGGAGCAAGAATGCTTGTATTTATTTACGCTGACTACTCAGCTTTGTTGTCTGCCATATACTGTCGCCTTCATTGTGTGGAAAAAGCAAACTGTTTTTAACAAATGGTCCTTGTAGCATTTTTTTAGTCACTCTTTGAATAACGGTGTCTTTGACTTTGCATAGCAAAGCAAAATTGCCTAATTTTTCCTAAACAAAGATGGAGGATTACCCAGCAAATAAAGGGTATTACTCTCTTTGGAGTTTGAAAGAAACTGTAAATAGCCTAATTCAAGCAGCAAATAGACTTTTTTCTCTTCACTCCTCAGCTCTGCAAAGAGAAAATGAAGCCAAAGTTGTATTGAGCAGAAGAAAAAAGAACCCCTGTGGAGTAATGTGATGTGGGAGGGGTGTTATGAGGGTAAAGATGAAGCCTTTGAGGTCAAATAGCCAGTTTGAGGTTAACACTCTAGAAAATAATACCCAGCTGGACTGTCACTTGAGTGAGGCCGCTTTACCTATCCCTCACCAGGAGAGAGCAGAGGAATGAAGAATTGACAAATGGTCCTAAAACAGAGAAGGCAGTTTATTCAAGTACTCTAGGCATCAGTCTGTCTCAGTTTGCAGCAGTTCTTTGAGCCTATAAAGCATGGAGTTATAGGTGTTAAAGAGACAAGCAGCAGGTCAGAGAAAGAAGCAGGGTATAATTGAGTACTTTAGTAAATCCATGGCTCTATCAACCAAGGTAATAGCTCAGAGCATTGCATATACCTGTAGCCCCAGACCCAGAACTGTAGGAATGGACCTCGGCAGCTTGAACGACATGTGGCACACATGGGCTGTCTAACCAATATTCTCCAGGATAATACAAGGAGACCCATCTGGTGATGTATTGCTGAGATTACTTTTGGGATCTAATCGCAGCTGATGAACGAGGTCACTACAGAATATGTCATCTGTTTATGACCTGCAATCCCTGGTGAAGATGCTGGCAAGTCATTAGTTCAGGTAGATGCCATCTATGAATCATTCTTGATAAATCATTGTCAAGGGCACATTCATACACCTCCTAATGGACAGTGACAGTAGTGGTGAGGAGAATAGTGGCTCAGCTCCTAGCTGTGCCCTACTGTTCTTTGATCCTGTTAGGCTTTAGATCAATTATACCAATAGCTGCATCATATTGCTCCCAGACTGTCTCGTCTGTTTCCTGTCTTCAGTGGTCTAATGACTTGATAGAGGTTTCTGTCCGTCTGTCTGTCTGTCTGTCTGTTTATTTCCTTGCTACACTCATCTCTGCTCTAGCACCTTAATCTCCGAGGCATTTTCTCGAGCTCCTTTTCCTTGTTCTCAAAGCAGTTTCTTTCTTTTTCTTTTGCACACCCTCCCCCATGTCTCTTCTCGTCTTCTCACCATGTCTCCCTCTCTCTGCCTCAGTCTTTCTCTGGCACCGGTGTAAAGCATCCATTATAGAGCGATGCATGGGTGTCTGTGTGAGTGGGAGAGAGGGACTTGGCACTCCTCCTGCCCCACCTGCAGAGGAAGCACTGACAGCTGAGCACTGGGGGCTCATCGCTCCCCCTCCTCCTCCGCCCATCTCCACATCTCTACTGACCTCCCTCCTCCTCTCACACCTTCTCTCTTCGCTTTCTCGCTTTCTGTCTCTCTCTCATCCTTCCTTTAGTCCCTGTTGTTCAACACAAACGGGCCCAATTTCTGCCACCACTCACTAGTTTCCCTTTACACTATTTTCACATTCTGTTATGTCCCTCTATCTTTTCATTTTCTCTCCTTATGTCTTTTTTGTTGCTCTGTTCACCACTTCTTAAAATTTGGCTGCCTCTCTTTTTTTTTCTTCTTTTTTTACCCATGATTGTATGCATTCATTCATCAGGCATTCCACACCAGACAAAAAGGCTGGTGAGATATGTTAATAAATAGACTGTTGTTTCTGTGTTTGTCTGCCAGATGAACAACTACAGTGTAATTAGCTGAACTTTCCCCTTTAGTGATGACCACAAGCACCCTGTGTTTGCTTGTTGTAGCTGACAGCTCACCTCTGCAGCTAGCTAGGTCAGTCCTTCAGTGGCTGTACATCTGTTATCTCAGCTGAGAAAAAAGTGCTCAGTGTCTCTGCATGAATAACAGATGGATACCGTGGAGCTGCTTTTAAGGCATGCCATGCTTGAGAGCACCATTACATTTCTCGTCAATTTTACAGGTTTGCATAACATGTGATTTATATGCATCATCTTCAGCAGAAAGGCACCCTTACCAGGTGTTTCAAGTGTTTTGGGGGATGTTTTTCAAGCTCCTGTATTATTTTGAAATAGGAAATGTATTACTTTGCTCGCACTCCATTCTGCTGTAACTACTCCATCTACACAAAGAGAAAAATACTTGCCTACTTCATGATTATAGGCATTCAGGAATATATGCATCATTCTGTTTACATTTGCCCTGCTTGGTACAGTCCATGCTTACAGACAAGATGGTTTGAAGGATTTTTTTTTTTTTTTCAGTGTGTGATAAGAAGTGTCGCATAGGAAAAACATCAGTCCAATTACTTTGCAGTTGGACCAAGCTCGTGGGATTTCCTTGCTGAGAGCCTATCACAGTGTGATCCAGAGAATGATATTCATGTATACCATCTGGATTCCTGTCCCTGGCATAATGTGCTGTAATTTACACTTTAGCTCTACACTGTGTCTGCCTATGTGAGGCTGTGACATGCAGTTGCAAGCTGTAGCCTGCCTACCAAGTTGTTCAATTCTGGGCAGCGCAAATGTATTAGCCTTAGCTGGAAAATTTGCATAGTCTGAGCACAATGAAATCCCAAATGAGAGAAACTTCAGCAAAGATGCTGACAAGCAGAAACCTCTACTATAAAGGGCCAACATTGTGCAACCTGACAAAAAGACTAAATCTTTAGCTCTCGGGCCCACTAGGCTGTAATAGATTTTTTGCTTAGAGAGGTAACATAAGCTATAGATCTTTTTCAGTGGTAAAAGAGAGTGACTCACCAAATCGAATGCAACTGTTACAGAACAACACTGCCAATTTGCTATTTCACAACTTGAAGACAATTTCCCTCTTCTGGATAGGAACTTCTGTCTAAGGCTACAAGGTTCATCTTTAGAGAGAACAGCTGTGAGAAGAAAATTTAACTTTTTAACTTTGAACCATCCACATGTTACGAATAAGTATCTCAGATACAGGTAACGGTTTCTGCATGCTTTTAATAAAGTAGCTTGTGTAGCCCACTCAAATGACCTCCTACACCTTAACAATATAGAATCATATATTAATCGACTCAATGCACACTCCAGATTACTAATATTGCCATGGATAATAGTTTAGAATGGAGAACAATCTGATTGGGTAGAAGTTTTTATATTCTCTGCCGTAAATAACCTTAAATAAAACACTAAGCTGAATTTCATTGCAGGGTTTATAAGTGCATGTTATTCACCAGCGTGTAATGTACAGTTATCAATGTGTATGTTACCCTGTATCTATATGTCTACACTGTAAGCTCCTGGCTCAATTATGATTTTTCTTTCTACTTCTCTTGAGAGACAGAGCATGCACAGACTGTCAAAACAAATTTCTCATCCTGGGACAAAGGTCTATCTTTTTACTAAATCCTAGGCAGTAAGAGAAGGAAAAAATAATAATAACAAACTCTAGCTTTACTCTTGGATATTTGTGAATTGAGATAGTGAAATCTCACTATCATTTACTTTCAAAATGCACAGCATTTACACCATAGATATTATTACCAAGCTAGAACACTGTGGCTAAGCTCAGAGCTACAGTTCAATGCTCGGAATGATAAATCCCTCTCGGGCCACCTTAAATTACTCATGTATAGAATTTGAAAACTTCTGACTTCAGCAACCATCAAAGGTGATCTGCTGATATCGGAGTCGTATAGCCCGAGTAACTATCTCTATGTTTTGGGGAAATATTGGGGTTTTAGTATCTGTGTGAAAGTTATATGTTGTGTTTCCATTGACATAAATTGAGTAAGAAAGAAATCAAGTAGTATCAGTGAATTTCCCTGCCAGAGTTTATTTTTATTTACATTTGGAGCTTCCTGTCTGAATAGTAAAACAGTAGTTTATAGGTTTGTATATTTGCCAATAATAAAAAGAAGCCCTCCTGGAAAGAATTAAAGATGTTTTTATTAATTGTAAGGAAAACGAAAAATGTGTAGAGTCAGTCGTTTTAAATATTATCTTTTGGTTGAGTTTTTGATTGAGTTCTGTTCTATCATACACACAGTATTTGGACAAAAGTTTGGGGCCACTACATGTTACACCTACAGGAGTTTTTATGATATCCCATTCTAAATTCATAGGCATTATTATGGAGTTGCTCCCTCCTTTACAGCTATAACAGCTTCCATTCTCCTGGTAAAGTGTTTTACAAGATTATGAAGTGGATCTGTGGAAATTTGTATTCATTCTTTAAAAAGCACATTTGTGAGGTCAGACACTCATGTTGGCCATGAGGGCCTAGGTCACAGTCTCCATTCTAGTTCATATGAAAGGATTTTCATGGAGTTGAGGTCAGGGTTTGCTGCAGGCCAGTCAAGTTCATTTACACCAAACTCATCCAGCCATATGTTTATGGACTTTGCTTTGTGCATTTGTGCACAGTCACGCTGGAATAGTACTCTTCCCAAAACTGATCCCACAAAGTTGGAAGGACAGAATTGTCCAAAATGTCACAGTAAGTTGAAGCATTAAGATTTCCCTTCAATGGAAGTAAGGGGCTCAGGCTAGCCCCCAAAAAACACCCTATTAGCATTTTCCCTTCTCCACACAACTTTAAAGTCAGCGCAATGCAGTCAGGCAGGTAGCTAACCTCTAGACTAGACTGCCAGATAGAGACAGGTGATTCATCACTTCACAGAACACAATTCCACAGCTCTTGAACCCAGTGATGGCGAGCTTTACACCACTCCATGTAACACTTGGTGCTTGGTTATTTTTTGCATGAAGTTACCAGGGAAACCCAAGCCATAAGACTCCCAGGTTCATAGTATAGGTTTCATGATGAATTTTTGTGCTGATTTTAATGCCAGAGGAGGTTTGTAACTCTGCAGTTATTAAGTCAGCAGAGCATTGGCAACTTTTGCAAACTCTGTGCCTCAGCACTCTGCAACCCTGCTCTGTAGTCTGCCACTTCATGGCTGAGGTGCTATAGTTCCTAAGTGCTTCCACTTTGCAAAAATGCCACTTACAGTTCATTGTGGAATACCTAGTTGTGGCATCCTATTACTTTATAACACTCAAATTCAGTGACCTCTTTAGAACAACCCATTCTTTCACAAAAGTTTGTAAAGGCAGACTGCAGGGCTGGGTGGTAGATGTTATACACCTATACCAATAAGACTGAATGAAACACCTGAATTCAATGATGAAGAGGTGTGGCCCAATACATTTGTCACACCATTAGAGTGAGTTGAGTGAATTCCCTGACAAAGAGTTTTGATGTTTTATACCACAGGTCAGGTTTCATTAAGGTGTTATTATCCTATATAATATGTCCTATATAGTTTTGAGAGAAGAAAAATAAATATGCTAAAATTGTTTATATGGTAACACCAAAAAGAAAACAGGTGTTGCCTCTCTGTGATGATGCCCCTTCAACAGGTGGAAGCTTTTTTGTTAGGTAGCTACAGGAAGTGTTGAGGAAGTGTTTTCAAAGCCTGGGGTTGTGGTGGATCAGGAACCACTGAACCTCTAGTTCATTAAATTAAAAGCAAGAACAGAATGTAGGAGTAAAACCAAACTTGCAAGAAAGGCAGATTAAATAAAACACTAAAAGGAACCCTTACTCCTCAGAGCTGTTCATGATGAGGTGTTTAATATTCAACAGAGTGGCAGAAGTAACTGTGTGAAGAACGACCAGAAAAGAAATTGCAGTGAACTCAAAACCCCTATTTTCTCACCCACAGTAAGCACACCTGGCTAATTGCAGCAGAATCTAAGTGTAGACTTTCAGAATTCTGACACTTCCTGCCCAAGCTTTGATGCAGTCCTGTGTTCAAAACAGCCCTTCATTTAAGCGTGCCAGCAGACTTGACAGCTAAAGTGACTGCTCAACAAAGCAAAAAAGAGTACCCACAAAGTAAATCTTAACCATGTATCATTTGAAGGTGACCCAGGCCTTCAGTAGATAATCAAGCCCTTGACAGACCGAGCATTTAAGTAAAACAAATAGTGTTTTTTACTAGCCAGGCATAATGCTGCATCATATTTTATAATATGAAAAATAGGCATCACTCCTGAATCATTTCTCTTTGTTTAAGTGAAGGCTGTTTGGAGAGCATGCATCCTCTGCAGTGTTTCGAATGTTGACAAACTCATATGGCATGCTACTAATCTTGATCGATGCCCACCACTGCTAACACTGCTCACACTGTAGAGGATAATGAAATGTAACAATGCAACATTTCACAAAAATCATCCTCGTGATCTGTTTTATTATCTGACATGAAATGCTTCATAGCTTTGGCCATTTTCCAGTCAGAAAAATAACACAAAGCGGTGTTTACTTTTCAAATACAGAGCAGCACAGAGAGCTCATAAAGATGTCTGAGCTCGCCCAATGTGCTATTCTTAGGGTTCCCCTTAGAGCCACAATCTAATTGGAGCCTGGGTTGTCCTATCGGTGAAGCTATCCTCAATACAGACTTTATATCTGGATTGTGAGTGACTGAGATTCCCTGTCTGACTGTCTGTGGCTGTTCTCTAGCATGTCACGGGACTCCTGCTCATCAGTGAGGGCTTCATTAGCTGAAGATGGGAGGTGGCAGCAGAGAGAGAACAGCTGTTTAGCTAACCACTTGCATTGTTAGCCAGCCTTCTCCGTATGCCTAACTGCCTAAATCCGTCCCCTAGCTGCTAATAGAATGCTCATTAGGAGGAGGAGAAGGAGACTCTATATAAAACGGTGTCACTGTAGTACAGTCCTACCAGCTTTTGCTGCTCCTCCTCTCCCTCTGGTCTCTATTAAAGTGTTGTATGAAATAAACCTTCCTTGTGTAAATCAACTATCATTCCCGTCATTCTTGCCCCTGACCTTTACCCATAGGGAAAGACAATAGGAGTATTGCTACCGGTGCTTTCTCTGGAGACAGCCATCAGCCTCTCTGATACCAAAACATGCTCTCCACTTTTGGATACAGAAAGATACAAGATTTCACAATCCCAGAGGACAGACAGATGATACCTTCTGCTGAGAGAAGTGGTTAGTTCAGTGTGTGTTTTTGTGTTTTCCAAGATCCCCCCCCCATACGGTGTTAAATTATTCAAACACTGTAGATTGTATTGCTGTAATTTGTCAGGGACCCAAAAGCACAAGTCTATTTCTCTGTGTCAAAACTGATGAAGCTGGCAAGGAGGATGGAAAGCTGCGACATCAGAGATGGCACTGTGAATATCTGATGGCATTCATTGGAACAGCTACAGATCAGAGCCAAAAACACTGCACCCCCTCTTACAGCCAAAACACATCCCTGGCTGAAAAAGGGTGGCTCATGTTTGATTAAAATTCAAACAGGGAAACATGTTACCATGGAAGTACTTCATTGAATTAACACAGACCAGTCAGTAACAGTTTCCATGCAGAAATGCAGACAAACAAAGTGCACAGCTTCATGGTGAGAGACTGACAGAAATCAGTGTGTGGTAGAACAGATATGCTCGCAGCTATTTACAGTAAATGACAGCAACTGTAGACTCTGTTGTCACTTGAAGATCTCAGAAACAGTGGATATAGAATAAGTAATATTTTCCCCATTGGGTAATGATGTCATGTTGGCCAAATACAAGACAACTGTACCACAAGGCAATGATACCTTCTACAAAAATGTGGAAGCTTTTTAGCAGATTTATGAATCTTAAGTGTTTCAATTTTTTGAGAACATAATGAGATATACTGCGTTGGCTTGAACTGTGTTTTTATGTAATTTTTTTCATCAACTCATTAAAATACATTCATTTGCTGATGCAAATATTCCTGTTTAGGCCTTTCATTCTGAAACGGAACACGCTGGTCAAAGTATTCTATCACAATAAACATTCATTCTGTGTGGTATCATACAAATACACACTATGATCATAAGTTTTATTTACTTTATTTATTTACTGCCTATATAACATCCTAAATCCAAGTTAGTTAAATCAGATGCACTAAACATGAAACACTACTGCCTGCTGTTTTGGCCTCAAAAAATAAAAAAATAAAAAACCTCCAGCTCCAATTAATAGTTTTAACAGTCAGCAGATGGTGTTTGCTCAGTTGTCATGGAGAATGATCAAGTGGCTGTTGTGATTTTATCCATGGATAGTGATTTGCTGAAAACTCTCAAAAACAAAGAGTCAGTGGGCTTTAAATAAATAATTAAAACATTTTTAGATCAGTGTAGTGTAAATATATATATATCGCCTCCAACAGGCCTTTTTACAATAACCATTTTGACATTTATGGTAGCAAAAGCCCACATGTCACTAAACATTAACAATTTCCAAACATTCAAATAAGGTGTGACATTGAAACAATATGCACAGAAACAGAAGCAGCTAAACAGAATTTAGCATTCATTGATTTATTATTTATAATTGTGCTTTTCCTCCCGTGACATGTCAAATGTCTTTCCTGAAAAATCACGTTGTAATAACTTATCCACACAAATATAGAACCATTTTCAGGTCACCTAGCAAAGCAGCTGGATTTTTCCGTGCTTTGCAAGAAGATCTTGAGGGAATCCAGCATGCTAGTTAAACTGCAGGAGTTATGGCCAATCGGGCCATAGTGAGCATGTTTTAGGTGGGTGGGAGACAACAGTTGAATACAATAAAGGTAGATGCTACTGTAGAATCAGTTATGTCAGGACTGAAGAGTATTTTGAAATAAAAAAAGCAATTAAGGCTTGATGCAAAAAATGTTTTCACCCTTTTGCCTTGCTGGGTTGACAAAAGACTTGATTTACCAGTTTGCTCAGTTCTGACTGTATATATTTTTATTATTTTTATATTATCTGATTATTTTGGCAAGATATGAGCAAGCCAATTTGATGATGTAATATAGTTATGTGTATAAGAAAATTTCCACTGGACTCTGTGCATGTTTGTGAAAAACTAAGTACACCCCATGATTCAGTAGTTTATAGAACCACCCTAGCAGCAACTACTTGAAGTAATCATTTTCTATATGATTTTCGCGGTCTCATGCTTTTTTGTGGAGGAATTCTCACCCTCTCTTTATTGCAACTTTGCTTCAGTTCTTTGAGGTTTGTGGGCATTTGTTAATATACAGCTCCCTCAGGGTCGCACCACAGTAGGACTAGGCGATATGACCAAAATCTCACATCACGATAATGTTATATATCATGATATAGTAAATTTTATGTAAATTCAGTAAAGTAATACAACCTGAATTCCAGAAACGTTGGGACATTCTTTAAATTTGAACAAAATGAAAACTAAAAGACTTTCAAATCACATGAGCCAATATTTTATTCACAACAGAACATAGATAACATAACAAATGTTCAAACTGAGAAATTGTACACCTTCATCCACTAAATGAGCTCCTTTCAAATTTGATGCCTTCTACAGGTCCCAGTAAAGTTGGCACGGGGACAACAAATGGCTGAAAAAGCAAGAAAGTTCGAAAAGATTCAGCTGAGAGAACATCTAGCAAGTAATTAAGTTAATTGATATAAGGTCTGTAACATGATTAGCTATAAAAAGGATGTCTTAGAGAGGCAGAGTCTCTCAGAAGTAAAGATGGGCAGAGGCTCTCCAATCTGTGAAAGAGTGTGTAGAAAGATTGTGAAATACTTCAAAAACACTGTTCCTCAACGCAAAGGCTTCGCAACTGTCATCATCTACAGTGCATAACATCATCAAAAGATTCAGAGAAACTGGAGATGTCTCTGTGCTTAAGGGACAAGGCCGAAGACCTTTATTGGATGCCCATGGCCTTCAGGCCCTCAGACGACACTGCATCACTCATCGGCATGATTGTGTCACTGACATTACTAAATGAGCCCAGGAATATTTCCAGAACCCACTGTTGGTTAACACAATCTGCCATGCCATCTGCAGATGCCAACTAAAGCTCTATCATGCAAAAAGGAAGCTATATTTGAACATGGTCCAGAAGTGCTGTCACGTCCTGTAGGCCAAGACTCATTTGAAATGGACTGTTTCAAAGTGGG
>VUQH01089534.1:3838-14547 GCA_015106775.1 Etroplus canarensis | reverse complement strand
ATCTTTTGATGATATTATGTCCCGTAGATGATGGAATATTCAAAGTCTTTGCAATTTTACATGGAGGAACATGATTCTGAAACTGCTTCACAATTCGAGGACACAGTTTGTGGCAGATTGCTGAACTTCTGCTTATCTTCACTTCTGAGAGACTCTGCCTCTCTAAGGTGCTCTTTTTATACCCAGTCACATCACTGTCCTGTTGCCAATTAACTTAATTAGTTGCAACATGTTCCTCCAGCTGTATGTTTTTAGTACCACTTCATTTTTTGCCTTTTGTTGCCCTTGTCCCAACCTTTTTGAGACGTGTTGCTGCCATCAAATTCAAGATGAGCCCATTTCATTTTTCATGAAAGAGGAAAATGTCTCACTTTCAACATCAGATATGTCTTTCTGTATTCTTCTGTGAATAAAATATTGTTTTATGAGATTTGCAAATCATGGCATTGTGTTTTTATTTATATTTGATGCAGTGTCCTGACATTTTTGGAATTGAGGTTGCAATCTAAATCTTTTTGCTGTGAGAAAAACAGGCTACTGACTGTAACAGCTGCTTGGTTTTGCGAGACGGGTCATCAGGCCGGTATCCCCGGTATTCCTCTGCCTCCTTGTCCAGAGCCAACAGCTGGGACTGCAGTTTGCTACGAAAACCTGGCAGGGTGTCCCGGATGTGGTTGGTCAATTGCTTTAAAGACACAAAACCACCAAATGAAACCAACTGAAGTCACATGAGTGCATTAGCAATTATAACATCACTGGCATGTTTGCTATGCAGAATATTTACAATATTTTCCTGTAATCGAAAGTGGATGTAGCCAAACACTCACTCTTCATGCATAGAAAATGCGAAATGTCTCTCTGAGTGATCTTATAAATTATTATGAGCTCAACTAGAAAGAGTGAGAGTGTTTTCCATCTACTAGCAGTCTTATATCACCCACACTGATGAGTTGTACAATGGAAGCAAAAAAAAAAAGTAGGCCGCCCTCTTATTAATTATGTAAAGTGCACCGGTGGAAAGCACTGGCAGTAAAACCTATGTTCACCTGGTTGAGCACTTTCTGCAGGCGTGGGGTGCCCATTTTTTCAGCTATGTGCCTGTATGCTGGGTGGGACAGAAAAAACTTCCTCTCAGCTTCTAAAGCTGCCTTGATGTCCTTCTTGCCATCAATATCCTTCTGACTGCGATTCACCACTCCGATGTAGCCTGGGAGCAAACAAACATGGATATAAGAGTGAGAGACATAATGAGTGAGAATCCTAGTAAAGATAAGCACAGAAACAAAGAGTGGAGGTGAATGCAGGCAAAACAGGGGCAGAATTATTGGATTTTGAGAATATTTGAGAGAGCCAAACAGAAGCTGGCTAGCACAGGTCACTATAAAACAAACACGCACCTCTTCGAAGTGGAAGCAGTTTGTTCTCCAGGACATCGCGGGCATCTGTGCCCTCGTCCATCAAATCCAGTTTAGTGATCACTCCAATAGTCCTCAGACCTGGAAAAGGCATCAGAAAGTCACAGAATGAGGAGAGACCACTTTTGTTAACATTTTGAGTCACTCTTTAAGGCCATAATCTTAAAAACATTACTTCAAAATGAGTATTTTGCATTTCAGTGCAAACACATACAGTCCTCAAACTGACCATATGGTAAAAACACTTTTACTTTTGCACATCTGCCTCCTATTACATTTAACTACAACTTTATTTTTTATTCTTAATTATATTTAATGTTATTATTTGGGGCTCATGTAGATCTGGGCCCTAATCCAAGTATGTATCTAGCTCCCTCCTCCTGTCCTTTACTCTTCTATTAATCTATGGGATTAATAAAGTATCCTGAGCTTGATTCTGAATTTTTTTCTTTCCTCTTATTTAAAACATCTTTTCTTTTCTGATTACCTCCTGTATTCCTCCACCTCGCCTTTCTGTCTGATATAATTCATCCTTTTCACAAGGTTATGTTTCTTAAGTCCACTTTGTAGCTAATTCACCGTCTTCTCCACTTCTGTGTCCTCCTCGCCTGTCTGAAGGTCAAATTCATGCCCATTAAAATAAATGATTCCTTTGCCCTTTTTTTTACACTTTCTCTTCATCTCACCCAGTTTGTTCTTGCCCTTACCTTTTCTGCTTACCTGTTTATCTTTTTATCCAACTTAAGATATTCTTTTTGCCTTCTCTCCTTTCCATATCCTTAGATTTCTGCTTGCTTCATCCTCCACTTTCCTCTTCTGTCAGCCCCTCATTTCTAATAATAATGTGACACTTGATCAGTCCCTTCAGGGAAATCCTGGTTCCACATCAAAGGGGTCAAAGCACAAGGTCAGACACTGAGCATCATCCCTGCAGCTGACAGATTTCCAGAGTTTGTTGCGTTTGGCCCAATAACCACAATGCCACTTTGTACTGACTTCATTTCCTTGAGGCTCACTTTCTACATCCTTGCTGCAGCCTATTTTATTCCCAATATCCCACGCTTACCACCACATCCTTGCCTTACCCTGAGGGTCCACATCCTTCGCCAGTTTCAGGGCATCGGAGTTGGCCAGGTCAGTGTTGGCTGGAGTGACGGCCAGGATCAAGCAGCTCTCTCTGGTGATGAACTGCATGATCATGTCCCTGATCTGCTGCTCGATGTCCGCAGGCTGGTCTCCAACTGGCACCTTAGTGATCCCCGGAAGGTCGATGAGAGTCAGGTTCAGTACTGCACAATCAGAGGAACACAATATATGAACTGGCCATTCTCGTTTCACATTTACACTCATTTTGCTTTGGCACTCCCCTGCAGCTTGAACATGTCAAGTACAGCTAGAGATATATCTGAAATTAGAATATTTAGCCATATTTCTAAGTCTGTTAAAAAATGACTAAATATGCAAGCAGTGTTGAGATAATGTAATATAGCCACTTCAGTAGGTATACTTCCTTCAGTGCTCATTAATGCAATTATCTAGCCAGCCACTCACATGGCAGCAACTCAATGCATTTAGGCATGTAGACATAGTTGAGACAACCTGCCAAAGTTCAAACCAAGCATCGGGATGAAAAAGAAAGTTGAATTAAGTGACTCTGAACATGGCGTGGTTGTTAGTGCCACACAGCCTGGTCTGAGTATTTCTGAATCTGTTGATCTACTGGGATTTTACGCACAACATGAAAACATGGATCCATCCTGCTTCATATAAACGTTTCAGACTGGTGGCGGTGGTGGTGTAATGGTGTGGGGATGTTTTCTTGGCACAATTTGGTGCTCTTAGTAGCAACTGAATATCGTTTAGACGCCACAGCCAATCTGAGTATTGCTACTGACCATGTCCATTCCTTTATGACGGAACAGGAGACTTGTATCATGGATGTGCAGCAAATCTGCAGCAACTACATGATACCATTATGTCAATATGGATCAAAATTTCTGAGGAATATTTCCGCCACCTTGTTGAATCTATCCATGAAGTATTAAGGCAACAAGCAAGTAACTAATAAATTTGCTGATGAGTTTAAGGTCATTTTGAACTTGATAACAGGAGGTACAACTGGAAAGAGCAGAACTACTAGAAATGTTGCAGTAATTTATAGTAAAATGACTGAGTACGCTAACTAAAAGGGGGGAAATTTCATTTGAAATATAAATCTGATTTTAAAATGTGCCATAAAATGACCGTCTTTTTTATCAGTAGTCAATAATCCAGTGTCAGCATCTTAGCATTTCAAGACAGCGGCTTGTGCTCGAGGATGAAAAACCATTTCAAAATATCAGTTTCATTCCAACAGAGCTCTATAAGTGTTGGAAGCTTCCAGATGTCCAGAAGCTGAATCCTGTAATCTATCACATTCCTTTCATATCAAGACTTTGGTTATAGACGGTTGCATCCCTTTTTTTTAACAATGTGAGCAATCTGACGACATCAGCAGAGCATATCTGAACCCAAAGCCTTTAAATTATTATTATTATCAAAATTCATTCATATCCAGCATAATACTTTCACTAGCAAAGCCAGCTTCCTTGTTTCTAATGACCTGCTTTTTAAAGACAATCATCTGCCAAACATTCACACATGGAGCAAGATGACTCACAGCTTGTCATGCTTTACTTTGATTCGGAAGTCTTACTGCATACTGGTATTTGATAAAGAAAAGAGGAAAGGTGAGTGGTTCCTTTCGCACCATGTGGGGAGTAAACCCGCAGGTTGATGGGGATGGGAGATATGCCTTTGTTGGCCCCCGTGACGCGGTCCGTCTCTGCCTCAATCTCCTGACGAACCTCATCGAAGTCTGTGAATTTTTTCCCTTTGCAGTGCAGGAATTCAGCCCATTCTGAGAGGATGAAAATGGAGAGCACAGAGCAGAGATTAGTAATGGCTGTGCTGCATGTGTCTGAGTGGAAAATAATGCCAATGTGAGAGGGAATAAAAGCAAGGGAAAAAAAAAGGCAGTACCATTTAAAAAGGAAAGAGGAGGAGGCTGCATTTGCGTGTTTTGTATGTGTGTGTATGCGCATGCTAGCATGCGTGGGTGTGTGGGTGTGTGCGTGTGTGTGTGTGTGTGTGTGTGTGTGTGTGTGCGCACCCACCTGTGTTAGCGCTGATAAGCTGCAGAACCAGGGGCCTGCGGGTGACAATGCCAGAGCCACGGGGCAGGAAGTCCCTGAGGACAGACAGCCAATCAAAACTCATTACTTCAAACCACAGCAAAAGTAAACCTCTTTCGAAGATTGGCTACAGATAGCTTAATGATAACCTTATCTTGATGTTTTATCCTCTTCAGTCTTGAAAGGAAAATATCTCATAATTATACCAGTTATGGGGGCATGACAGCTACCATAAAGCTTGCACTGTCATTCATGTAGGATGCTGTGAGCCATTTCAAAACAAGCAGAAAAGGGGCCATTTTAAAACATGTCCTGCAGCTTTCAGCTGCTGCTACTACAACCCAGAGCTCTAACAGTAAAGAACAACCTGACCTGATAAACAACAGGTGAAACTACATTGCTGACAGGAAGGTCTCTCAGGTAAAAACGATGACTTCAACATCTCTCGTGGAGCACACGCACATGCGGGCGTGCCACACACCTAAAAAGCCTGCCTCCTATGCTTTAAGGTCCGTTTCAAGAAACTTATTGAGGCATATTGACTCTCGAAAGTCCCTCAAGCCGCATGAGCTTTTTTACCCAAAAAGACGGGCCCACTACTTGTCCATTCAGCACTGTGCAGAGCAAGTGCTGGACAGATGGACCATTACTCAGCATCACGACTCTCAATGAGGGCTGAAACAGAACAAAATCAATGCATCCATCTGGAACTGTGCACATGTACAGACAAGCAATATTTGGTTACACTAAAGACATTCACACTAATAGTTCAGAAAAATAATCTCCATTTAGAATTAACAAAGTATAATTCAAAAAATTATGGTTAAATAGGTGGGGTTTTTTTGTTTTTTAGTAGTGCACCTTCATAATAGGTGGCACACAGAAAGACTGACTTTCAGTCTGCAGTGTGGGTAAAAATTCAAAGCACTAATAATTAAATATCTCTCATTTGACATTCCCTGCATGTTAAATGTTCTCATCTACAGCTAAACGCCCCAGTATACACAGTAATGCATGTTTTCAAATATCTGGAGTCTGAGCCTATCTCAAATACACCTGTTAATATCCCCCAGAGCCACAGAAAACATTATGACCAACAGCTGGTTTCACAGGGTGAACAGTAAACTCTTCCCTTACGGGCACATAAATCAATCCCTAATCGATTTAAAGAGTAAATTTTTCATCCAATCTCAAGAAGACATGATTATCACTCCTCTATAAATAGAAAACTGAAGGACACTATAATTAGCTGTCAATTAAAAGCTCCTCAATCTCTTTAGAATGCAGGGCTATGAAGAAACCATGGCAACATGTTAGTGTGTGAGAAGAGTGAAGTTCTTGTAGCTACTGGACAACAGAAATAAATGTCATTATAGATATGTTTCTTGTGTGTTGATTCACGTCTCAATCCTTATCTGGTTTAAATGAAATGAAATGATGAATTTTCATTTGTGTGTGGATAAGTGGGAGCTGACACCTCTGCATGAACAGTAGGATGCTGCTTTTATAATGATACATTCAGCAATCTGCATTTCATACAATGCGGGACATAGCACCATCATTACATCTTTAACAGGAAGAGTAATGGCTATTTCTAGGGCTGTGGAGCACTCTCCTGCAGCTGGTGCTGATTGGGCCAAAATCCCCAAAGGTGCTGCTGTAACCCAAATAGAGCTTCCATCCCCTGTTAGTGGCCAGAAGATATGGCTGTGTGTTACAGAAAAATCAAAGCACAGATCATGACTGAAGCTTCTCATCATGAGGCACTTCCACTGTGACTCAAAGCAGAGGAAGGATGGTCTGAACTCTACACATACAGACTGGCTCCACGGGCCTCTTATGTCATCCTCAAGGTTAAAGGGAGAAGGGATTATCCTATTTCTGGTGGTCAATTTTACCTGCCTACAAAGTTCTCCAGCACGGAGCTCTTCCCTGCGCTCTGACCTCCGACCACTGCGATCTGCGGCAGGTCCAGGTTGCAGGCCTGGCCGATGGAGCTGAAGGCATCCTGCAGCTTGTTGACCAGTGGGATCAACTCCTCCATGCCACGGTTTCCCATGGTGCCTTTAGACGGAGGGACTCGGGATCAGCGAATGGAGAGAGAGAGAATAGGAGGAGGGGGGGATGTGGTGCTGCTATATTAGTCCAGGACTACCGCGGTGCTTGTTGATGTAGTGAAGTCATCTAGCCGCGCATTGCCCCGAGCCAAGCGAGGGTCGGACCGACTGTTGAAGAAGTGGAAGGGGGGAGAAGAGAGGGAGAGAGACCAAGAGGGAAACACGCAGAGAGAGAGAGAGAGAGAGAGAGAGAGAGAGGTGCAGGAAAGAGAAATGAACAGATAGGCACAGACAGTTGCGCAGTTGCTTACAACCACCACCATCACAGCCGCTCTCTTTCTCTCTCTCCCCCATCTCCTTCTTTCTCCCCCTCTGACACAAACACACACACACACACACACACAAAATCACGATGAGACTACTCTTTCAAGGGCATTTGGTGACTGAAGCGCCACAGGCTCCACATCGCCACCCCGAGCCAACCCAGGGCTCTGGAGGCTTCGCCAAATCACGTTTAACAAATACATAACAAAGCATCGTCCGCCGCGGCGCAGACACACGGCGGTACGCAATACAAACCAGCATCCGGTGAAAAATAACCAGCGCGGGGCTGGTGACAGGCTGTGGGTGCGCTGTGGCGCGGCCGTGACATTACCTCCGGACTCCCTCGGTGTTTTCAGCGCCCGACGGTCCCGGTCGCTGTCCAGTGCTGAAACGACGCGCAGATCAGGCAGCGAAGGCGAGCGACCCTGGCCGATTCTACGAGCGCCACCTGCGATGGCGGCGCATCGGCTTAGTGTAAAACTCCTGCGGGGCTCCGTTACGCTCGGCCGAATGTCAAAGCGGTCTCATCCCGAACCCAAATTTGCCTTTGACAGATTAATCATTTTCCCCCCCGCTCTCTCTCTCTCTCTCTCTCTCTCTCTCCGCTTTTTTTTTTCCGCGGTGTAATCGCGAAGCTGCGCCTCGCCGCTGCGCCGTACCGACGCGGCGCAGGACCAATGAAAGCCACGGGAGCCGAGCCGAGGCGGAGAAACGCGGCCCCCCCATTGGCTGGGTAGGTACAGGTTAGGCCTACCTGAACCCGCCCCCTGTTTACATCCGTGCCATTTCTGCCGCCGTGACTCATGCGGCACGGCTGCGCATCGCTGCAACAGAAGAGGCGGACGCGCTCCTTCCGATCCCCGCAGTAGCCGCTCAAAACCCAGCTGTCGTAAATTTCCTTACACCACCGTTTCAGACGGGGTACAGGCCACGGGCGTTAAAGCATTCCACTGAAACCACGCGTGGCAGTGTACACGAAAAAGCCACGGGGTTAAGTAGACACAAAAAGTGCTGCGCCTGGTCTCATATGGTCAGCGCAGGCCGAGGCTGGTGGACGCGGTCATGCGGAAAGGACGCTGCCATTCGGTCCTAACCTCTCACAGGACATCATCTGCGCCTGGCTGAGACGCGCAGCATCGTGTCGTATAAAGACGTGTCACCGGGCAGACATGCACGCAGAGCGCGCAACGCTCTGTGGACCCCTCGGTTTGTACATCACGGTAAGATGTTAGGGGTTGGTCGGCATTTCGCCCTTTTTCTTTATGACCAGGCCTCTGAAGCAGGAGTCCAGTGGACACGTCATGCTGTAGTGAGCACCAGGGGGCAGTAACGACATATATTTTCTGGCTATGATTTGAAGAAACATAAAACCTCCTACATAAGAGTGCAAAAGACCCATAAAATATTTGGCAGATAGAAGAAGGCAGGAAAGCACTTTCAAGCCACAGTCATGGAAAATAAAACCTCAGTGATGAAAGTTCTACTTTGAGGGTCTTGTAATCTTTGCATTTCCAGTGTTGTCAGAACGCTGCGTTAGAGAATTGTTTCTAAAGTATCTTAGTGGAAAAATAGTGTCCCCGTAGTGTAGTGTGGTGGTTTACACAGTCCCCTTACAAGTGAAAGGTCCCTGGTTCGATTCCAGGTGAGGACACGAGCCCCTTTCACCATGGAGGGTTGCGTCAGGAAGGGCATCCGGCGTAAAACCTCTGCCAAATTACTGATGCGGATAAATCTGCCCGTGGGGAGAATACAAGGGAGGAGCTGAGGTTACATTTACAGTGAAAAAGTATGTAAGTGGAACACTTGGACCTTACCTGACAGAGAAGGGACCTGAGACAAAGGGTATCCAGTAACAACAACATCAATCCAACACTTCTTTGTCTCTCTCTCACTCTCTCCGAGCCATCTCTTTGATCTCCTGCCAAAGATCCTGTGTGCTGAAGAATCTGGGGCGACGGGAGAGTTGGTCTCCGGGTCGGTATATAAAAATATAGGTGGTCCTGTTTTTAGACCAAAAACTGGCAGTCATTTCAGTGCATTTCAGGGGCACCATGAAAACGAGCTGCTGGATGATTAATTATAGCCTAGCTGCAGTGGCTCTGGGCCCCCAGGTCAGTATTTATTGGTTATTTTTTTAGGAAAAAAATACCCCTTGTCAAATATTTTATGGATAGGACAAAGGGGAAGAAAACCCCCTGTCTTGGATGCCTTATAAAATAGTTAAGGTATATACAAATAAAAATCGAGGAAATTTATGGGGAGCCTTATGGACTTAAAATATTTAACTCTGTGTCTACATAAGATAACACAATTAATGTGAATCCTCAGTCTACCACCACTAAAGCTGCATCATCCACTCTCACTGTAGCTGTGATTGTTAAGGTCCTTGCTTAATATACAGTTACAGCTGTGCGCCCTATTTAATCACATGCACTGATGATAAACAACAGCAGATAAAGAAACACAAGTTCAAATGAAATGGAGGTTTTGTGAGGATACGGAAGAAAAAACTGAAATAAATCAAACAATAAATAAATTATATAAATGTTTCAGTAATTTAAGTTATATGACTACAAAGAAATAATATAACTTTAAATGAAACAAAAATATTGAAATAAAAAATGTAAACATTAGTTATTTATAAAATGTAAAATTAGCTTAGATTTCTTCTGTATTTCTTTACCTTTAAATTATTTCCCCATTTATTTACTTTGGTTTTTTTGTTCATAACTGTATTATTTTGTTCTTTGCATTTCACCTTATTCCTTTCCCTAAGCTTATGTACAGTACTTCCTTTTCTGTGGCATTCAGTTTTGCAGTTTCCAGGAAGTCAATTTTTGGGAGGAAGCACCACCACCAATACACACACACACACACACACACACACACACACACACACACACGAACACACACACATTGCATCTTTATTCACAAAATAACATAGTAAGCATATCAAATGTTGAAAGTAAGTTTACTATTTCCTGTAAAATACTAGCTCATTTGAAATTTGACGGCAGCAACACTTTTCAAAAAAGTTGGGACCAGAGCGACAAACGGCTGAAAAGTAAGCGGTACTAAAAAGAAACAGCTGGGGTTACATGTTGCAACCATTAAGTTAATTGGCAACAGGCCAGGAACGTGATTGGGTATAAAAAGAGCACCTTAGAGAGGCAGAGTCTGTCAGAAGTGGGCAGAGGTTCAGCAATCTGCCACAAACTGCATCTACAAATGTTGGAGTAAAAGCGGAGTCTGCTTCTACTCTACTATATTGAGGATGTAAATATTATACTTTGTACTTCATATGGTTTATTTTAAAGCTTTAGTCAATTATTATTTTGCAAATAAATTGCATTATTTTAGATGAAGCTCCCTAGCAATATATAAGTAAGTAAAATTTTCAATAGCTGGAACATTAAAATGATATACATAATGTGTGTTTACTCGAGATACTTTATATTTTATTTTTCAGTTCAGTCTTTCTATGTCAGTTTTCTGGTGCTGCTGTCCTAAAGAACTAAGACACTTATTTTATCAAAGGCAAAATACATTTCTGGAACATTTTATAAATGAAACTAAATTTGTCATGACCCTTGTCTGTGTGCCTTCCTGTCTGTGTCATTTCCTGTTTTACTGTGAAACCCGTCTTGTCTGGTGCCCCTGCCTGTGTTGTCCTTCCGGTCTGTGTCATCACCTGCAGCTGTGCACCACGCCCTCCTGTGTCATTTGTCTCTTTGTTCGTC
>VUQH01089533.1:20266-31630 GCA_015106775.1 Etroplus canarensis | reverse complement strand
GTCAATCTGTCCATCACCACTGCAAACAAGAAGGGGCTCAGAACTGATGCCTGATGTGATTCCATAGCCACCTTGAACCCATCTGTTACTCCTACTGTACACCTCACCACTGTCCAGATGCATGTACTGCACCACCCTCACGTACTACCTTGCCACTTCCGACTTCCTCATATAATACCACAGTTCCTTTCTTTGCGCTCTATCATATGCTTTCTCAAGATCCACAAAGACATAGTACAACTCCTTCTTCTCTATACTTCTCCATCAACACTCCTTAAGCAAACATTGCATCTGTTGTACTTTTTCTCGGCATGAAGCCATACTGCTGCTCGCTGATGGTCATCTGTCTTCCTAATCTAGCTTCAACAACCCTCTCCCATATCTTTAATGGTATGGCTCATCAGCCTGATTCCTCTTTAGCTGTTGCAGCTCTGCATATCACTGTTATTCTTGAAGATCTCTTTCACTTCTTCTCCATTCGTCAGGCTTTCTCTCATTCTCCAAGATCGTGTTAAACAGTCTGGTAATAAAGTCCACTGCCTTCCACCCTGCCACTCATGACTTCCTCATATAATACCACAGTTCCTTTCTTTGCACCCTAACATATGCTTTCTCTAGATCTACAAAGACACAGTGCAACTCCTTCTGAGCTGTACACTTCTCCATGGGCAACACTGCATCTTCAGTACTCTTTCTCGGCATGAAGCCATACTGCTGCTTGCTAATCATCCCTTTTCTTTTTAATCTAGCTTCAACAACTATTTCCCATATCTTCATGGTATAGCTCATTAACTTTAATTCTCTGTAGCTGCTGCAGCTCTTCACATCACCCTCATTGTAGAAGATCAGTACCTGTGCACTTCTTCTCCATTCCTCAGGCATTCTCTCATTCTTCAAGATCGTTTTAAACAATCTGGTTAAAAAGTCCACTTCCCTCTCGCCTAGACATCTCCATACCTCCAGAGGTATGTCATTTGGACCGACTGCCTTTCCACTCTCCACTTTCTTCATAGCTGCTCTCACTTTCTCTTTATTAATACGTTGCACTTCCTGATTCACTATTTTTCCTCCATCTGTCCTCCTCTTTCTCATTTTCCTCATTTATCAGCAACCCAGAGTATTCCTTCCATCTTTTCAACACATTCTCCTCACTCGTTAGAAAATTTCTGTGTTTATCCTTCCTGCTGCACATCCTTTTCAATTTGGTTCGCTCTGTCTAGCCAATCAATACAAGTCCTTCTCTCCATCCTTGGTGTCCAGCCTCTCATGGAACTCGCTGTAAGCTTTTTCCTTCACCTTTGCCACTTCTCTCTTTTCTGTGTGCCTACACTCCCAATACCGTCTACTTTCTTTATCTCCCTGTCTATTCTGATTTTTCTTAGCCAGACACCTCCTTTAAATACTTTCCTGTACTTCATTCTTCCATCAAGTCTTCTTGTTTTATGTCCTCCGTCCAGAGGACACACCACATACCTTCTTGGCTGTTTCCCTCACCACCTCAGCAGTGCTTTCCCAGTCATTTGGTAACTTTTCATTACCACTCAGAGCCTGTTTCAACTCCTCCTTGAACTCTGCCCAACAGTCTTCCTACTTTAACTTTGACCATTTAATCCTTGGCCCTACCTCTTCTTGCTTTCCAGAATCATCCTACAGACCACCATCCAATGTCGCCTGGCTACATTTTACCCTGACATCACTTTTAGTCTCCCAACTCTTTCAAGCTACACCTTACTGTAAAAGATATAGTCCACCTGTATTCCACTCTTGTAGGTCACGCTATGTTCCTTCCTCTCTTGAAATATGCTTTCATCACAGCCATTTCTATCCTTTTTATAAAATCCACTACCATCTGCCCCCCCCCATATTCTTCTTCTTAACGCCATACCTACCCAACACCTCCTCATCCTGTCTATTGCCTTCCCCCTTGCCCATTGAGGTCTGCTCCAATCACCACCTGCTCTCCCCTGGGAATACTCTCTACCACTTCATCCATCTTACTCCAGAATTCCTCTTTCTCCTCTAACTGACATCCAACTTGTGGGGCATGTGCACTAACAACACTCAGCATCACACCTTCAGTTTCCAGCTTCAAAGTCATAATTCTATCTGACACTCTCTTCACCTCCAGAACACTCTTCACATACTCTTCCTTCAAGATTACCCCTACTCCATTTCTCTATCTACACCATGGTAGAACAATTTGAATCCACCTTCGACAACTCCTAGCCTTGATTCCCCTCCACCTGGTCTCTTGAACTCACAATATATCGACCTTCCTTCTTTCCATCACCGGAGCCAGTGGTGGTCATTGTTAATCCAGGCTGCTACCGATCCAGTATGGAAGTCGTATTATGAATCCGCATATTTGATTTGGCAAAGATTTTACACCGGATGCCCTTCCTGACACAACACTCCTCATTTACCTGGGCTTAGGACCAGCACTAGGAGTACACTGGCTTGAGGGCCCCTGTGGCTGGGTTTGAGTTTGGGCCACTGTAATATGTTAAAGCAATGTGTGAAGTAATTCCCCTCCGGGGATTAATAAAGTATTCTGATTCTGATTTCTTCCTCCTGGAGTCATTGTCAGTAATAAGAAAAATCCATCCATCATCCATTTTTTACCTCTTTTCCAACTAAGGGGCAGTCATTTTAGAATAATCAATTTAGCATGTTTTCAGACTGTGGGAGGAAGAGGGAGAGGGAGAGAATCCACACAGGAACAGAGAAAACACGCCAACTATATACAGAAAGGCTCCAGAAAACTAGGAGGTTTGAACTCTGGACCTTCTTGCTGTGAAGTGACAGTATTAACCAGAGCACCATCATGCTGCACTAGCAATGAGCATCATTAGATGTATTCTATTAGTACCTTCTTCTTCTTCTTTCAGCTGCTCCCATTAGGGGTCGCCACAGTGGATCATGTATTATAAATCTGCATTTGGATTTCGCAAAGCTTTCACGCCAGATGCCCTTCCCGACGCAACCCTTTCCATTTACCTGGGCTTGGGACTAGCACTAGGAGTACTCTTGCATGTGGCCCCTGTGGCTGGGCTCTTTCAAGAACTTACATATGTGGGGAAATCATAAATTAATTATTTGGGGTGTTTATGTTCCAAAGGACCTGATTCTTTAAGCTACTTAAAGGAAATTACAAGCAAATTACTGCTAAAATTATATATTAATAAATTCTGGCATCTATCAACAATAGTCTATCTGAGGCTCTCCTTCACCCACTCACTCACCATTCCTTCAGCTCTGATGCATCTCATTAGACTTCGTTCATTACTTGTAGGTATCCACTTTCAATCCCATTTAAACTTGAGCCAGTTGCACTTACAGCATTCCCTTAGTTGCATTGCTTCAGTGGCTTTCACTGGTCAGAAACAATGAGGAATTTAGCTATTAAGTCTATGTCTCAGACAAGTGAAATTGCAGAAAGAACAAATATGTGCTGGGAGTTAAGTTAATGTGGTGTTCCTGTAAGAGACATAGACACGATCTTGACACCACTCATTCATAGGAGAACTGATACCAATCTTAATCTGATAACTGGTAACCCCTGTGCCTGCTTTTAAGTATTGCTGTTAACTGAGCTTTCTTCTATGCTGTGCTACACAAATTGGGCTGACAGTCCTCTAAGGAACTATGAGGCTTTGCGCCATGTATCTCTGTGCAGCTTGAATCCAATTAAAAGCTAGGTTTCCAAGTGTGAGTGCTCAAGCAGCAAACTGAGTCAAGCTGAAACTTCTGTATCCTCTTCAGGTGCCTGTGATCTACTCTCTCACCTTGCCAGCCTAAGCATGTGGTTTGGTATTACCAATTATTGTTACCATTCTTAGATGTTCTTTCACACCCACTGCTTTCAGAGTTTAAATCAGCAGTCATGTTTTAATGTGAGCATACTTGGCACTTTAAAAACAAACTTCCTCCACTGTTAATGGAGTGGATTAGCACTGGATTATTTCAGCAAAAGGTTCAGACACATATTGTGTTTGGCAGGACATCAGCTTCCGTCCAGCATTACATGGTTGTGATTTATCTGGTGTGTACATTTTCCTTCATTACTTCATACTTACACTTGCTGCGTGATTCACAGCCAGTGAAGGTTCACAAAAGAGGGACTCGCTCTGACCTAACTTCCTGAGACCCAGCTCCTTCATGGGGACATTACATGTGGCTTTTCTGCAACTTTTGCTTCGCTCTGCTCAGCATAGACCTGTTGCATCTCATGAACCCCAAACAAGGCATTGGGTCTCCAGAGGTTATTAGATGTAAAAAACGGAGCATCTTGTCTTTCTTTTCCTTTCTTTTGTTGACTCAACACTCGCTCTGACATCAGTGATCTATACCCGGGCCTAATCATGCCAGAGTTATCTCTCCTTCACTCATTATTATCTTATCTCCCTTACTTTGAGAGAGGATATAAAAAACATCTCTTTGTCTTTGAGTCTTTGATTTACCAAATCTGTCTGGGAGGAATTTTAATTTGTACCCCAGCCAAAGAGAGTGTGACGAGGGGAGGAGGAAACAGGTGCAGTGGGGTAGAGTTCCATCCTCATAGCTTTGCAAATAGACATGATTGATTGTACTCTGTTTATTTTAGCCAACACATATTTGGGGTACATTTTACCATATACCCATAAAATATGCCATTTTTGTCTGTTGCTTCCTATCTTATCTCGTCTCATCTCTGATAGCCTTAAAGCGAAACTCTGCTGACACTTAAAAGATGCTTATTATCTTCCCTGGCTCACTAGTCTAATGCCATATAGGGTTCCAACTAAATCATCATTTTTAGTTTCAATGAATCTATTCACAGTTCTCTCAGTTAATCAGTTAGCTGCTTTTTGCATAAAATGATAGCAAATGTTACGACCATCAAATATCATTGTACTGGTACATTTATAACATTTTGTTGGCATGCCTGTAGTTGGGAGACTGACAGTCACATGAAATTCAGGAAATGACTTAAAAATATTGGCTAAAATGTTATTTTTTCCTAATCAGCTCAAAGTCATTGGAGTATTTCATTCAAACCAAAACTTACTTCCACTATTCTTGCAGATATTCTGACACTTTAATGATCAGTCAGCCAACTTATGGTTATTTGGTCTTACTAGAAGGGCACCCAGGAAAGCACATCGTCTATAGAGGCTAATGCCCTAACTTGCCATTTTTTCTTTCTTGGCCTGTGTTCTACCTGTTTCATGAAATCTGGTCGGTTCATTTTTGCAGTAAAATTTATGTAAAAGTTAGTGGTAGTCTCCAAGTCTGAAAAGTCAACCCAATCCAAAAGTACCTAAAAATTGCATTCCCTCTAATGGCTAATGTGGTTCAACTCTTCTGGTTGCAGGAAGAACACAGATCAACCCCACTTCTCGCTTGACCTATACCTTGAGTAAAGACTTTCCTAAAGAGCTGATGATCTTAATGCCTATTTTCAGTTAGTTTCATTTTGTATATGGAATGCTTTTGATCGTGGCTAACTTATGACACCGACAAGTGGCTACATTATATGGCTGCAGTGTCCTCAGTTTCTCAGTCAGATCCACTCCTTCCTCCTGATAACTGATTTAAACAGGCAAACAAATAAGATGATCGCAACCAAAAAGGTCAAATCAGGACTTTAAACCAGGAGTTCGTGGTTTGTTCATCTTTTTAAAACTATGAGACAAAAAGACAACACTGAAAACTGATATTTGCTTTAGTTTCTGCATTTTTAGAGGAATGATAAGGATATGTTTTATCTAAGATCCACAGAGGTCGCTGATATATCGTGCCTGCCATGCAACTTATTGACTTTTCTCATTACAATAAAAGGCTTCCCTGTGTTTGTCAAGCTGGCGTTCTTCAATGAGTCCTCATGAGTGATGGTTTTATTAATTTTTCCTCTGGCACATGGATGGTGGGAAAGAACGAGAGAGAAGACAGAGAAGTGTGAGAGAGAGAGAGAGAGATCCTGAATTTCCCTATAGGTAACCTGAATGTAACATATTATTAGGAGCTATTAAATGAGACATATCAACTGAAGTAAAAACATACTTTTAGGGCAAGAGGACAAGTTTTAATATTAACCAAGCAAAGTATTTAAGACACCTATTCATGGCCTGACCTTTTCTCCTCCCTCTTGCTTGTCATTCCCTCCCTCCTGTCATTAACACAAAAAACAAATCCAAATTTATTCAGAGTGGGAAAACATAAACGCAGGCATATGGAACTTTACAGCGAAATGGAGCACACAAAAGACAAAGTGTTGGCTTCAGAGTTCTCAGAGAAATCCTTGTTTTATTGGCAAGGCTGTATTTGTATTCATTTGAGTTTATTTAAAACTTTCCAATCTGCCTGGTAAATGTTTTAGGAAAAATTAAATCTTGCTGTGAACTATTGAGAGTGGGAGTGGTGCAAAGACCAGGAAGACCCAGTGTGAATGCTGTCTTTCTCTTTCGTGCACATTATTAGCAGACACATGGAAAGACAGACAGGTACATGGGCAGTACACGCAGCCACTCGTCTGGTAAATTTGTGCTCATTCATAGTTAGTGCCTCTATGCCATGTATATCCCGTCTTATCATAATATCATATCAATATGTCTCAAAGTGTTCAGCAAACAATTATCTATGACCTACAGATGGCGCAAAATAACCAGTCATAAAATAATCTTGGCCCCAGGTGAGTCAGTGTTTTAATAGCTGAGAAATGTACTAAACGTGTGATTCCTGAGTTTGCGTGCGTGTCTGTTTGTGCGGAAGTGTGTTGCTCCCATTACAGCGTCTGTGAAGGAAGCTGACTCACAGAGAGAAAACATTATCCTTATTTCTGCTGCCATATAATAGCCTTTCAACCACTTTTGTGCGCATGGGTTTATTAATCTCAAACACACACACATTCTCTATTGTGAGGCAGAAAAAAATTAAGCATGATTTAAGTTAGCCCATGGGAAAATTACCCGAGAAGTTGATCTGGCTGTTTTGTCGTTAAATTTGTTGATAAAGTAATTTTATCAGCCAAAAGTGAGAAATATTTGCCAGCCTTCTTTAATATCTGTACCTTGAATATGTAAGGATTTTTGACAGTAGGTTGCTTGAAATATTTAAAGGGGTCCCGTGTTCTCTAGGTAAAATCATCAGTTAATTTGTCAAGAACACAATCACCAGAATAGTACTTTTCACAGCCCTTTTAAAAAGGATTGAAAAATGAACAGAAATGTATCTACAGAGTAGTGTTTTTTTTACTGACTGATGTCACAGCAGACTACACTGCTCACCTGTCTCTGTGCTCTGCACACACAGTCTTCTGTGACTGCCAAATGATTTTTTTTATCTACCTAGTGTAAACATAGAAAAGCTATATCTAAGTTTAGGAGCTCCTCTCTGACTATTTCACTATACAGCAGCAGTGTTCATGGAGACCCAACTGGCTTCGCTGGGATCCTTCTTTTGGCTCTTTCACAAACAGAAGGCAGCTTCTAGGAAGAGCTCTGATTAATTCAGGTTCCAAACTTCCCTTTTGCTGCAGGGAGTTCTAGGAAGTTGGGAGGTGCACAGGAAGCTGACTGGAAAACTAAACATTATTGCACCAGGAGAAGGTATGGCACCAGTTAAGGATACAGGGTTAATGGGTGAAGGGCAGGTGAGCTTTTCAGATTCCTCAACAGTTGCACATATGCAGAAATTCCTCACCTTTCCATTCCCAGATCTCACCATCAACATCCTGAAAACACACCAGAACGCCCACAAGGACAGTATCAATATTTGCTGTACCGACCAGCGCAGTCTACCATGTGTGTCATTATGTGAGTGAGCTGCCTCCCCATACCTACCTGGACTGCTCACTCTAGGTCATTCTATCTTTAAGCGTTGACAGTTATTGGATAACATGTGAGGCATGAGGAAACAGGTGAGCGTGCTGCAAAAGAATATTGACCTGCACCATGTAAAACCATTTGGCAGGGAGAAATGCCGAGGCTTTCTCTTTTCTCTCCATTTTCTCTACATTGAAGGTTTAAATGTGTGCATAGAGGCTGTCAATTTGCTAAAAAGAAATTTTCATATTTACATATCTTTTTTTTTTAACATTATTTCACACTTACTTAGTACTACACTGAATCCCTTATGCCCTCAAGGTCTCTTTCTCTTTCTTTTCTTTTTCTTATTGAAAGATAATAAAGGAAGAGATGACATACAATGAAGGTCACCAGCCTTAGGGGCATCTCAATTTTAAAGCTTCTTTGACTGCTGGCGGGTAATAATGTCCTGAAGCAAAACACTTGATGGTCCAACGGCCTAGGATAGCCACAGCCTTCAACTCCCAATAGGTGTATGTTTGGAGGTGGGATGCGCCTGAATCATAAAACTTTACTCTGTAAATACCAGCCCTTCAGCTGATGGCCCATTAGACTGGCTAGCTAACCTAACTTCACCACCCAAAGGATCAGAAATAACAGAGCTGAATGGAGCAGTTGTAGACGAAAGAAAAAATGGGAGAGGGCAGACACAACAGGGCATGCATCAAAGTACAGTATTATTCAGTATACCAGACCCTAACTAAGTGCACCATTACACAGTCTTAGAGGGGTGTACATCTCATATGATGTCAGCAAAAGAGGGAAATTTTCCACTTATTAAAAGTCAAAGGTTTCCCAGTAAACTATAGGAGTGTTTTGGCTCTTGTAACTCAACCATCATCATTTGCCTGTTGGACAGAAAGCATCTGAATGAAAGTCGGTGATCTTGTGTTCCTGTAGAGGGGGTTAAATGCCAACACTAGATAGGCCCACTGGCTTCAGTCCAAAATCCCAAGCCTGCAGAGGTTTATTCAAGTTCTAATTCTACCCTGCCAGCAAATATTTCTTTGAGGAAACACACGCGCACGCACACAAATTGGAAGAAAGATGAAAGGGAAAGGAAGAGGTTGCCAATAGAGAGGCACCATGTACAGAGTAAGAGCATCAAAATGCTTCGACAGTGGATGGTTCCCGAGAGGGAAATGCAGATAGATATCATGTTTCTTCTTGTAGGTTTTTACACAAGCCTGAAGTTGACTAAGAAAGTTGTCAAGGTTCAAAGAGGTCAGCATAAACGTCATTGCCTGCTGGAATGAATTTCTGTGCAAGTGCTTCCTAACAGGCTGTGTTTCAGTTTGACTGTTTTTCTCTTTGTGAAAAGTGCAATTTTTAAGGGAGCTGAAGTGGGGTGTACTTTTTTCAGTCCCAGCTGATATATTTTCTGTGCTTCATCTTTCATCTCAGACTGTCACTGGAATCTTGTGGGGTTAAGCACTGGGTCACATCAGTGTGGTGCCAAGGGTCTTGGTGTCTACATTGCTGTAAAACTACACTAACACACGTATGGACAAGGAATTTATACGCGTGAACAGGGAGCACACACACAAACGCTGGCAGTGCACATGTGACATACATGCACCAATGATTACGTTCTCGCACAGACTGCAGACTTTATCATGACTTTAGTCTCTTTGCCACCTGATCAATCATTCCATCTGCCATTAGATATACAGGAAAGGCATTCCTTCCTAACAGCTGGAGAAAAGGGTAGCGTGTATGCTTTGGTGTAATGTCTAAATCTGTTAAGAGAATGCATTTTCATGAGAAAATTATTTTTTCTGTCTCTTTATTTTTCTTAAACAATTTATTTTTCCTTTTACAGTTAGCTACAGTTTTCTTGCTCCATTCTACTTCTCTCGGGGGAAACATAGCAGGCACATGTAAGAAGAAAAAATGCTGAAATGTTAAACATAGAGTTCAGCAAAGTTGCCTCTAGCTTGCTTCGTGTTGATGCATGTTTTGCATCACACTCATGAAAAAGTAGTGGAGGGGGAGTGAAGACTATAGTCTCTTTTGATAAGGTACTTTATCTCACTTGCTGTCTATATCTTTTACTTCGTCCCTGCTTGTCCTTACCTCTCTGCTCTTTGATTTTTCTCTTTCTTCTGTTTGCTTAAAGAGCTGACTGTGCTGCTCCCAGTGAGTGTTCCAAGTGAGCATGTGTGTTATGCATTGTTCCCCTCTTCCTCAATATGATGAGAAAAGCTTGAAATAACAATGACTGGGGGTGGAGTGAGCACCTCTGTTCTCTGTTTCATCTCTCTTCTCTCTGTTCTTGCTTATCCACATGACATTGATGCTCTCTGCAGATCTCCTGCAGGTGCAGCCCTTTTGAGCCTCTTTGAGACAAATTGCACTCTCATTCCTGGTTGTACGTGCATGCGCGCGCGCAGACACATGCCAAGATGAGTGATTGTCAGTCATGTACTGTACATGCTCACACACTGTAAAGTTGTTGCATGTGCACATGTAAGTGATACTGGAAGTCTGTCAAATAAAATAAGCAATGTGTTTTCCATACATGTTAATAAAACATGGAAACACCACTATTTGCCATCAGCAAACTACAGAATAAAGAAACTTATGAAAACATGCACACAGTTTAAACCTCTCTGACATAGTAAGAGGACAACTGCACACACACACCATGCAGCTATGAGACAGAATTATCACAGGATCTGACCTGCTGATCTTGAGGGGGTCATGTGTAAGGCTGCAGCCACTGGCCCCACCAACACCAGAATGTCTGATGTCTCAGGAATTGTTTGTCGCCTGACCATGCGACACAACACAGAGCTATTCACAACAGTATGGTCCTCTGTAGGGTGGACAGGAGCCCCCACTCGTAATCAGCTGTGATAACAATTTTTGCCATCTAGTGTGCTACACTCTGCCCTTCGTCTTCTGATTTCAAGATATTTCGATGTTCAGCGAATTGCTTTGTTTACAATTTCTGCACATGAACACATATGTGCTGAGTTAAATATTCTGACAAATGCCTGTAATATTGCAGTATATCACACTGCTTCCTCATGGGATACAATTATGATGCAGTGGTGCCAAGTTCTTGTCAACTCATTTAGTAGCTTTTTATGGATTCCCTCACCAGTTTACCTTCTTTCACTTCTTCATGACCCCTGATAGTGGCTCTTTGCTACTAAATAAGCGTAAAGTAAATCACATTTAACTAACAGTAAGTGACAAAGAACAAAACTCACAGGGCAAAAATCTATTCTGTGAGGGAAGCAAATTGGAGAGCTATTTACAAGAATTTTACATGATTAAAATTAAAAAAATAATGATTATCCCCACATTGTCACCACAATGCAATAAGTACATAAATAATTAAATTTTTTACCTTTTTAAGGCAATTTTCTTTCATCTTTGGTTACACAGATATCATGATGTTCTGTGAGATATGTGGTGGAACGTACTGAGTGTCACCAAATACCATTGTTATCATCTGCAACTTTTCATACCAGTTTTGTATCATGAATTACTCTGTGATCCCCACCCACTA
>VUQH01089533.1:4068-15362 GCA_015106775.1 Etroplus canarensis | reverse complement strand
CCTCAATACCTCCCAGTCTCACCCCAGTAACCCCGTGTCTGTCTTCTATTTGCCCTCATTCCCCACACTCTAGAAAAAATGCCACCGTCTCTTTGCTGAGACCCCAAAATCCACTGACTGAAAGAAAAAGATAAATGCAGCAGTGCAAGGAATGAGGGATGCTCTGTGAATTGTTGGCCTCCTCCATAAAATGACAGAGAAGCTTTGAGAGAGGAGCCATGCATGGCCTTGCAAGGATTCATTGTTCAGGGAGATGCAATGAGACAACCATGCCCTAAGTGGTTTGCCATGGTCTCATCAGTTTGTCTCAGTGCACCCGCCATACATTTCTCCCACACTTACTCACATCACAGTCCCAACTCCAGGATCCTAGAATCCAATCTCTCAGACCAGTGAATGTGTGGGGAACAAGAAATGCTCTTTGTTCAGCATTAACACCATACTTATCTCCAGAGGTAACTCACTGACAGACTGCTCAGTTGTCAGAAGAGAGATGGATGAAGACACTTTGTACCTTGAAGTGAGCGGAAGGGGAAATGGACTGATATGACAAGAGATAGGAAGGGGAGAGTGATATTTTAAGCAAAGTGATAGAAGAGCAGTAATGAGGACAACATCAGAAAATTCTTAAGTTTGAATTTGTTATGTTCAGGTCAGAGCAATCTGAGCTCAATCTTCTAGAGACACAGTGGCATCACAGGCCATATTACTGTCTCCACTGTCTCTCAGCTGGACCTCTCTGACAACCAGTCTCCATCCACGGGTCCTTGTAACCCAGGCCATTACAGGGTGGGGCAGGGTCAGGGGTTGGGAGTTACAGGGTTGACAGACAAGAGAGATTGATGCCCGTTGACAAAACTTGAGCCCTACTCAGTCTCAGCAGTGGCCCTGCCTGCTCCCCAGGGGCCAGGGGGGATCAGTGATATCCCACAACCCCTGTTTATCCCCAGAGACACACACACTTTAACTGCCCCCCAACTTCCGTAAACCTAAATGCCATCCCACTTTCCTGCCCCATCTTGTTTGATCTTGCTCTAAACTGTAAGAGGAAGCAGTGAAAGGCCTCTAACATATATTTTGTTACATCCAGCCATGAATTCCTCCAGGGGTGCATGTGCCACTACTTTATAAATGTCTATCAGCCATGGGAGAGCATGGTGTATAGATGGGGTGAGTCAAGTGGGTAGAGGTACTGTAGAAGTAAAGCAATGTAGCGTGAACTCTTACAGATAGAGTTACATGAGGGAACAGTTACTCAGACAAAAACAGTTAACTTCACAAATGTGCTTTCAGAGATATTGTTTAGCACAAACCTACTGAGTGAAGAAGACATTGTAAAAAAAAAAAAGAAATCAAAGAAGACAGGTTATGCTTCATTGTTTGTTGTAATGTTAGATTGTTCCTGCACTTCCTCCCCTTGTGTCAACAAGGCTAGAACGTATAAAAAGGACCCCAGCTGGTAGTATAGATCTCTTACTGTCTCTGCATCTCTCATTACATGAAGTCATTCATGTGGAAGTTGAGAGCCCTCACTATCCTTCTGCTGAAAGAAAGTGAGATGTTGGATATATACTGTTTACAGATATTTACAAAGTTGTAAAATTTCGTCTGCGTGGTTTGTTGCTGTGTGGCCTGACATACATGTCAGAGCAAAGCTGATGGTATAAATGGAAGCCAAAGAAGAGACGTCAGGTCTGGCAATGCAGTCATGGCAGTATTATGTAACATGCATTCTTTACACAAAATGACCATCACTCTATGAGAGACAGCTCTTACCTCAGTAGTCCATTAAACCATAATAAAGCCATATTCATTTCATTTTTTTAAATTGCAATATAGTCTACAGATATCATATGTGCTGGAAAAGTATGTAATGTGTCAACTAAAACTTATGTACCACGTCAACATCTGTTATTTTTAAACTACCGTAGTAGACAAAACGTATACTGTCAAACATTTATAATACTTTTTAGGCTCTATAAAGTGGGCTTAACATGACTAAACAACATAGTAATATATATTCCATACTATAATTCCAAAAAAATGTGTAGAAATTTTGTTTATTTTTAAGGGCTGGACAAATTTAGCAAAACCTTAGTTCAGGTAGGCCATGAAGTGAAGTTCAGCCTTAATCCAAGCTGATCAGCCAATCTCATTGCCAGCCAATGTTCCCTCTAAGCTGCGCGCTTGCATGCGCGCTGCATAGACTTCCCACTTGCATGTGCGCTGCATAGACTTGCTGTGCACCGAGGACCCCGGAGCAGTGTGCGATTGTGTAAGCGCGCAGCTTAGAGGGAACGCTGTTGCCAGCCCACATCAGATGATTGTTCAGTTGATGCCCTTCTAAGCATCCAGTCAGTTATCATGTATAGGGCATTCTAAATGAGCTGCTTTAGTCTGCCCACAATTTCTGCACATCTGCAAGCTGCTTTGCAACTCACCTCCACACAAGCTCTTTCTTTTCATTTTGACTCAATCAACATCAACTCTGTTATCACTGATTCCTGCTCCATTCTGTACTGTAGTCTTGCTGCTTTTCCTGTATTCATACTGAAGGGTGTGAAGGTCTCAAAATGAAGCCAAGCTACCAAATATAATTTACTGCCAATGAAAACACGAGTTTTCTTTGGACTGCACTGGTCCTTACTAAAAAACAGATATGGTCTTATGTAGCATTTTTCTACTTTAACAGTACTTGAATTAAAGACAGTAAACAAACACACACAAGGACATACAATACTTTCGTCCATATAGAGTATCTGGTATAAAGATGTGTATGTTCCCTGACAGTTAATATAAAGACTGACATCGAAATTGGCATAAAAAATTAACTAAAGATAAACTAATTGCAGTGTTGAAAAAAAGGGCATAGAAAAATGCTGTTGTGACAGCAATTTAGAAAGATGGTTACATTTTGCAGAATTGTCAGGTTTGAAGTAGTTGACCTTGCTCAGTCTTTCCCCAAGCGTAGCCAATCAGAAGAATAAAGTGAAGAGTAGGTGTAAACAGGGAATCACTGGCCTTTTGAAGCCAAACGGGAGGTCATGTTCACATCCCCAGCCACTTCCACTCTGTTTCCTCCATTGATTGGGAATGTTTATCACATTAGGCAGAGGTCAAGGAGGGGGTTAAGTCAGAGAGAGGCTAGTGGGCTGCCACCCTGCAGACTGACTAATGACACTGTCCAGAGCCCGACCACAGACACAGAAACATGTTGAGTAGGATTTAGTGGATTTCACAGGTATATAGGGAGAATGTGTTTGTGATTAACTGAGGCTAAAGAAAGGTGGAAGGTTAGAAGAACAGACAGATAAAGAAAAGAAACTTGAAGCTTCTTGAATTTCCAACAGTGAGTGATTCTAGTTTTTCTGTCTAATGCCCCTCCAAAGCCCTATTTACTCCCACCTCTTAATATTCTCAGCCCACCATTAACCTACCCATCTTCAACTCCTCCTCTGTAATTTGCAGTATCAAGCTGGTCTCAGATCAACAACACACTCACATTAAGCTTTCATCTTCAAACAGAGTCCTAGTTCGAGTCCTTTCCCCGTGACCCAGGTTTGCCATGGCTTAGCCTCAGGCACAAAGCCATCCCTTTCATGAATGACAGGGCTGGGACCTCCCCTGCCTCCCCATTTGACCCCCTTGTTGCCCTAATTGTGTGTAATGCCAGGGCCATGCCCCACCCAACCCTAGAGTGCCCTGGGGCTGCCACATTGAGGCCCATGGGCTACAGAGGCCAATTATTTCCTTATTGTTGACACAGAAAACCTAACAGTCCCCCCATAACTCCTCTCCTCCCATGTACTCCTGTGTCTTTCTGGCACCGTCTCTCCCCATCTTTTCAGGACCACCTTGGTGTTTGTAAGCCCTAATGCACATAAGGGCCGGAGTTATTTTCATGCTGTGTTGGCAGGATCCTCTCTGTTATGCTCATGCTCTCTGCATACCAGTGGAGAGAGCTATTAACAATGTCGCCTCAAGGCTCAGCCATGACGAGAGGGTGTGAGAGGGGTTAAAGGTCACCTTCCACAGAAGCAAAGTAATTTATTTACTTCTTGACCTAAAAGAGTTTAACAGAAAAAGTTCATGATTATTGCCACTGTTATTTTTGTTGCTTTTTCTTCCTACATATCTCTCTTGTTATCAGCATTTCTTTTCTGATACTTCCCCTTTGTGATTTGTGATGGTGTTTGATATGGAGTAGTTCTGAGGAAATTTTTTCATAGTGAATTGTGTTCCCAAACCTCTTTGTTTGCCTTTTTTATATATGTAATTTAATATGCACACTATATGCCTACTGGCTTTATGTGCAAATTTTGACAAGTTATTGCGGTCCAAAATCAAATAAAAGTAGTGCACTTAAAGGGTCATAGTTCTGGATTTTGATTTTGTTTTATTGTTTGATTCCTGGTCTATTTATAGTCTTATCAGTCACACTTCCTTCCCTGGTTAGTTTCTCCTCCCTTTTGACTGGTTGCCCTTTCCTCATTAGTTTTACCTGTGTTAAATCTGCCACACCTATCCCCATCAGCACATATGTACCTCATATGCCAAGATTTGGCCTGTTACCATTACATAAAAGAACTCAATATAGCAACATCTGCCCATGCTCGTTGTGAAAGCTCCTACATTTGCAATGTGTAGAACTGCTAACCACACATAAATACTAAATTCTCTTATACTACATGAAAATTTGGCATACATTAACACCACAAAAATGGCACAACACATGCAATGTAAATGTCTAATAGCTGGTCCCCTCTCTTTCCCTGTATATAGAACATTAGCAGCCAGAAGTGCACAGTGATCCAGTCTCAACTTGGTGGCTGTTCACTGTGCCTGGAATCACAGTGTTGCATGTAGACGAGCCGTACTTGTCAGTGTAAATGCCTTTAAGCGCTCAAAATAGCAAGTTTAGGTGTTGAAGTACACAATCTAAAGCTGTATTTTTTTTTGTCTACTTTTAATGAATGCCTTGAAAGCCATGATATACTGTGCAGAAATGTATTGTCCTTTTTAAAATAAGAGACAACTCAGTCGTTACTGATCGTCAGTGGTTAGGAAGCAAGTCTATTTCAAACATAAATACTTCAAAGTACTAGTTGTTTTTTTCCTCACAATTCTTGAGACAATTAATGGAATGCAGGAATGGCACAACAGTTGCACAGTTGGTTATTAAGACATGTTTGCTTATTTTTACAAATTAGTGAAACTTCAAAAGCTTCAACCCCTACACAACATGTCAAATACGCGACCTCTTATTAACACATCTTTATACAAGTTGTCAAGTATTGTATTGGTAAAAGCACATAAAAAAGGAGAACATAATTATCACACACTAATGACGTAGCTTGCCAAACTTCTGAGTGTCTGTGCTTTTATGTGTGTACATAATGTGCATAGATCCTGATGCACAGCGCTTTGGATTAATTTATATCCGTTTAAAACTTAATGTCCAGATAAGCAGCAGCAAGGTCACATCAGCGTGATAGCAGCTGTTATCACACTTACTGCCTCATCATGGTTTAGTACGGGGGGGTTAAGTGTGAATGCCATCCAGCTCAGAAAACCATAGTAGGTTTTCTGAGCTGGATGGCATTTAAAGTGTGTGTTGCATTTTACCAAAGCTGCCTTTATGTGGAGACACTTGCAGTGGTTTGAAAGAATAACTACCTCTGCTGTCACACCAAGATGAAGTGTGTTTATGCGTGCGTGCATCTGGTATTCAGGGGCATATCTGATTTGTTCTCTCTGTTTGCCTGCCTAAATGTTCACCCTACTTCTCAGTGTTCACATTGCATCCACAGTGTGACAGTTATTGTTCTACAGGGATACAAGTCCCACCAGCTGTGTATGATGTGTGTGACAGACTGATGATTTAGCACCACATTTCTTTGCTTTTTTAATGAGTTAGAGGAGCCTCTGCAGATGGGTGGATAAGCTGGACCCATGGGAGCCATATAGGCTGCTATAGAGAGGTCCCTAGGCCACCTGACTCCACTGTAGAGACAGTCCTGGGACTGAGGTGTTGGTACCAGGTGAAGTGGGCTAGGACTGTGGTGTGACGAATGGGACACCTGAGCCAAACTGTAACACCACCAGCGTGGTGGGTCCCCCTAATCACTTTGGCTGCCCAACTTCCAGCATCAGGTTTCAGATTCCAGGGGGTGTGATGGTGGAGCTCTGGCTCAGTGGGGCTGAGGTGTCTGGTTTGCTTTAACAACAAACAGTTACAGGCATTCCTGCACATACCTATCAGTGGCCTACAATGCTCTCATACAAATTCAAAAACAGACATACGAGCAAATTGAAATACACATACAACACATGTATGTCGGAACAGATGGAGATAAAAGACTAGATTTCACCCAGCAGATGGTGTATAGCTAGATATTTCTGAAATATGATCGCTTATAAGCTAGCTGATACCCTTTCAATAAAGTGAAATGTATGAAGAGAATATGGCAGCTGTTCCTCCCAATGCAAATCTCTGGCCAGGCCACTTTAAAGCTTCCATGCAATAACAAGTTTAGAAAGTTGTATTATTAGTCCCTTACACACACAAAATTCTCATGATCAAATAAACCTTGGCAGAAAATGAAATGGCCAGTGAATAAACACTTCTCTAAATTTATCATTGACAGTTAAAGTTGGCCTACTTTGTGGTTTAAAGGGGGTTTCGAATATAGGGAGGCAAAACTTGATGCTGGGTGATATGGTGCTCTGTTGACATTGCAAACTATCAGTTTACCGTGTTAATTGAACATCTAATAGCTTGCGTAGAGCAGATGGCCTGAGGCGAAACATGTCCTCCTACCCCCCCTTTGGGTTTTATTTTGGGATCAGCTGGAGGAGGTGGAGTGAAAAGGGGGCAGAGGATGGTCTCTGTGCCCAAGACTAAAGCCTCGCTGTTTTGGCACATGAGACCCACTCCTTCCCTCATCTTTGCCGACATCTACCGCAGCCAAATTTAGGTGAGGGGAAAACTACGCAGGGAGATATTTCAGTAAACTGTGTGTCAATAATGAAGTGTGCCAAACCAAACCCCATTTGCACTTGTTTCTCTACTTAATCGCTCATCTAAACAAGCTTGAGGGTTGGTGGGAAAGGAGGAAGAAGGGCAAAGGGGTGGGAGGTGGAAAGGTGAGGGAGCAGGAAAGGGGGAGTGGATGGGGTTTGCCAAAATAAATGCATGAATGCTGTCTTTGACTGACTGGCATCTTTGAAGTGAGCTATAATCGCAGGCCTCTTGTCCAGCAGTGGAGCCTGTGGCAAGCCATGCCTTGGCCAAACTGAGATGTTTGGCTTGCACATAAAGGAAACGTCAAGGCTTAACAATAAACAATATCAAGAGGGTTCACTTCAGCTGGATATTAGTCATGCTTTGCTGGCAGCAAAGTAACTCACACAAAAATCGGTTCTTAATTTGTTAAAATCTTGAAAAAAAAACACTTTATGATTTTCCTTTCAGAATAACTGTACTGATAGCACACCAGTGTAGTTTCACACTGAGTGTAAAACTTAGAGATCCCCTTCATGGAAAGATGAGAGCACTACAAGAGCTAAAGGGGATCCTCACAAAGCTCCTTTCACAGCAGCATGCATCCAGCCATTAGGTAACAGTAATGGCAGACCTCAACTCTCTCAGAACAGCACTACCTGTGTGTACTGTACTCTGCCCTGAGAACACATTAAATGTATGAGCATATGTTTATGTGTTCATGCATCTACGCGAACTTAATTACATATACATCAGAGGGTGAACCTGAGGTCCTGAGACATGAGAGCCAGACTTAGTGGGTTAACTCTTTCTGACCATGATGTAGTTTTTCCACTGAGAGTGAGTGGGGAGCGGGCAGGGTGAGGTGGGTACATGGGCCATGATTAACCCCTTAGGCTCTTTTACTTTCCCTTTAAAAAACATCCTCAGATTAAGTGAGTAGCATTTGCACAACAGGAAAGCCAAAATGACGAACCTTGGCCCCCATGGATAATAGACACTCGTTGTCAGCATCACCAGGTCAGAGTGAGATTTAGAATTTCTTTTTTTTAAATTCTGCCTTTAAATTGGCCATCGTAGGAGGCATGTTCAGTGAGAATGCCGCGCTTAAGAAATGTTTAAAAAAAAAGGCGGCTGGTTGCATATTAATACCACATATGGACAGATCCAGGTATGAAAGCGTTACTAATATAGCCATTTGATGTCTTATTTAAAAAATAAACCCACCCAACCCAGTGATTCTTAGACTGAACTCCCTGAAGAACACCTTACACTATTCACCTTTCAGCTGCTCTTTTTATTTCTTATGCTTAGGGTGTGTTGTCTGGCTTTTTTAATGTTCCACTGCAGCACTTGTGAAGAGGGAAAAACCCAGCGTAGTATTGCCTTACAATAACCCTTGGTGTTTGCCTGTGTAACTGTACTATTTTTTTATCTGGGAAAGTAAGCTAAAGGGGGAACAGTTAGGTGTTGCAAAGAGCACAACAACACTTGTCAGGGCAAGGCTTAAAATGTGTGCTAGGTGTTTCCCATCCTTTGTTTCTCTTCTTTTCTTTTTTAAATGATGAGGACCCTCAACAGCTCAGCCAGTGTGATGAGAAGATGGAATGGTTGATCGTCTTGAAGCAGCCATTTGATTTTTTTCCTAAATTCAGGCACTGTGCCAAACTGACATTCCAGGTCCTGCAGATGCAGTGTCTTATATAATTTCACAAGCCTTTTCACAGACCTTAGTCTCTTTTAAACTTGGTATCTTGTATGTACACTTTTACATTAACCCTAGTACTGCCAGCTATACAGTCAGCTAGATGACCGGCAGTGAATGAAAACACCGGAAGTGATCAATATTATGACAGCTGGCAGTACATGAAACTTATCCAGGACATCAGTATATTGAGGTTCTGCAGTACTAGGGTTAATATTGCCACCAGATTTTGTCTATACAAACCAAGGAATTAAAATGGGTTGTGTATGAACTTATCACGTTAAAAGCAGAGACAGGAAAACTCAGGAAGTAGGATATGGTCCAAAACATGAAATAATACATGAAACACCTGGTGATATATGATCATACTTACTGTTTGGCATCTTCACTGAACATTTCATTTGACAGACAGATGTTTTTGAAAATCTAAACATCAGTAACTTTTGTTGGGTTTGGTCTAAAGATCAGTTACCAATTTTGTGCCAATTGGACACCTGCTACGAGGCAGAACACACAGTCACATATAGAACAAATGAAACAAACATTCAGAGGGAAAGAGGGATAAAATACGATAGATACTTCTGGTGGACAAAGATACAGATTCAAAGCTCTGTAATGAGACACCAACAACTAGGCAAGAGGGAGGTACCAGACAAGATCCAATGTTGAGAAATTGAGTGATCTTCAACAAAGCAAAGATTCTCAGACTCCCTCATTACAATTATCATGGCCACCCACATGAATAGCCTACATTTCTGCAATAAATTTTTAAACTCTCCGATATGCATCTTCTGTCTTTCCACAGCAGGAAGATTTCCTCCTTGCATGCAAACCCAACTGGTGAATGGAGAAATCCAAGCTAAGGCTGGGGGTTGGCAGGGGAACCTGGTAACCATCCAAAAACTAACCCTCCCATACATAGCTCCTTTTTTCAGGAGTGTACCTGTGCCTGGGTCTGCACTTCTATCAGTAAAGTTTTTCTTCTGTTCGACACACGTTTCACACAAAACACACACTTGCATTAAGGATTTAAAATAAATGGACATACATGTGTCCACATGCAGTGACTGTTTTTTTCCATGTAATAAAAAAATTTTTAAAAAAAATAGTAATGAACTTAATTTGGTATGGAGGTTTATAGCACTGAAACAGATAAAATAACCAAGATTCATTTATATAATTCTTCTCATTTTTCTTCATGAGAAGTGTGTACCAACATGTTTTCATTACAGAGCATGAAATCTTAAAGCACTTGCCTGTACTTATTTTTTTAATCCTTTCCTTTTCAGAGAAATTACCACCTTTATTCTTTGTTACAACTATATGGCAAGAAAAAATATTTATTTTGTTTATATACTCTCATCTGCAAAATAAGCAGAACTATTAACATTTTAAACAAGTTGATCATCCAATCTCAACACGCACAATAGATAGCAAAATCACAGAGTCAAACAGGTCACCAACTCATGCTCAGCCCACAATCTTAGTATATCATTTGGTAACAGCTAGTCTCATTAGGAGTCCACAGCAGCTGAGGACTCAGTTGATGCACATCCCACTGGCAAATCATATATAGGGTGCACTGTTTAAACATGGCCACAGTTTTTGCTGCCTCTGCAAGCTGCTTTGCAACCCACCTCTACCCCAGCTCCTCCTTTTCATGCTGTGTCTATCTTGATCATTGTCATATCTGGTGTCATTGATCAGTGCGCTGGGGATCTTGCTGCTGCTCTCTTGACAAATATGGACAAAATATAAATTACTGTAGATGGAAAAAAAAATTAACTCAAGTGTTCCTGACTAAAATTAGGATTGATCAATCAAAACCACTTAGAAGTTAATTTTTTTCCACTTACCAACGTGGAGGGTCTTAAAGAAGGATTGTCTAAAACTAATTTTCTGTAGGTTCCATGGTTCTCAGGCAGAAAAGAATGGGATTCCCACACTTATTGCCCCAAGTGGGGGAGTTTAAGTTTCTCAAGGTCTCACTCATAAGTGAGAGGAGAGCGGACTGATTTGGCACCTGCAGTGATGCTGAAACTGTCGTAGTCTGTGTGAAGAGAGAAGAGAAAGCTGAACGTGAAAGTAACACTTTTGATTTAAAAAATGATCCACATTATCACCCTGACCTGTTGTCACAAACTGTGGGTAGTGACCAAAAGGACAAGATTGCAGGTACAATTGTCAGAAAGGAGCTTCCTATGAAGGGTGCATGGGCTCAGAATTATAGATAAGGGTGGGAAGCTTGGTCAGTAGCCAGTTGAGATGGTTTGGGCTCCTGGATGCCTCCGGGGTGTGGTGTTTCAGTGATGTCCTACCAAAAGAAAGTTTCAGGATGGATGGATGGATCCCTTTCTGTTGTGGATATAGTGGTTGATATCACTAGCATGGGTGTATGCAGACTAATCAGCTACACCTAGGTAACTGATGCTTTCATGTGAAACAATGTAAATCGTTGTTCCTGTTGGTCAATTTGATCAGTCAGTCAGTGACTAGTAACTTCATATCACAGTCTTCTACTTCTTTCAGCTGTTCTTGTTAGGGGTCGCCAAAGCAGATCAATTCACATTGGTAATTTGGTGGAGG
>VUQH01089531.1:2264-13958 GCA_015106775.1 Etroplus canarensis | reverse complement strand
TGTGTGTAGTGGTTATATGTATGTATGTGTATATGTTATGTGTTTGCGAAAAAAATTTGAAAAAGACAATAAACATATTGGCAAAAAAAAAAAACCTCTGCATGTCCTCCTTCACTACATCCATGCATCTTCTCTGTGGTCTTCCTCTTCTCCTCCTGCCTGGCAGCTCCATCTTCAACATCCTTTGTCCAATATATCCACTATCCCTCCTCTGAACATGTCCAAACCATCTCAGCCTTGCCTCTCTGACTTTGTCTCCAAACTTCTCAACATGAGCTGTCCCTCTGATGTACTCATTCCTAATCCTGTCCATCCTGGTCACTCCCAGGGAAAATCTCAACATCTTCAGTTCTGCCACCTCCATTCATTTTTACTTTTAATTTATGTTAAAACTCAAAAATGCTAGTTTGATGCAGCTGTCCATTTTACTTTTCCCTGATGTTACATAGCCTTTTTAAAATTGAATTTGTTCTCAGGTTTGATAATATACAGTACTGTGGAAAAATTTTGAGTCACCCCTCATTTATTTATATTTTGCTAGAAAATGAGAAACAGGTGCAACCATTTGCTGAAATATGCAAACATAAATGTAAATACAGCACATAAGGCTCAGAGTTCATACAAGTTTTACAAGCTTGAAATTCAGTATAGGTATGACAACATTTATTGTTCAACACAGAAACTCAGGAATAGTTTCCTAGGCTTCAAGTAAGATCCCTTGTCAGGTTTATGCTTGATTATTTTTTTTCTGTTTCTTAAGCACATGACTTTCAGATAGGGTTCATCTGCTATATATAGTTTTTTAGGCCTGTTGCTTCTTCTTTTGTCCTCCAGGTGTCCAGTTTCCTTAGATTTTTTTGAAGGATACACTGCACACCGTTCTGAGATATATCAAGTTTTCAGCCAATAGGTCTTTGAGAATCACCTTGTTGGTGAAACCTACTACTTATGTTTATGTTTCCCTGTTAAACTGTGTTATCTTCCACATTTTTCATAGAGTCAACAAAATGCATGGTAAGAAATGTGTTTTTACAGGAGGCTGCTAATAGCAAAGTGCCTAAAGATACTATTTAAAATTGGTTCTTTGCCAAGTTGTCTGTTATATGTAGACACAACACTGGTTCATCACTTGTGTTTGGTGCCTTTTTTATGCTTGAATGATTCATAGCTCAATGTTAAATGGCTTAAGAAACAACACTGAAAAAGTAGGCAATGTGCTTCAGAAAGCCTGGAGGACTATTGCTGCTGTAACAAATTCCCAGAAAGCCTGGCTTCTTGGAAGCAAAATCTCACTGCCAGACTATGCAGCAGCTTCTTCCCACAAGCCATCAGACAGCTCAATACTCAGGAACTGGACTGGAAACACGCTCCCAAACACACCCTCAAACACACACACACCTTAGATAGATAGATAGATGGATAGATAGATAAAACTTTATTGATCCCTCGGGAAATTAAAAACTCCAGCAGCAGTGTAGTGCTAAAATCTTTCAGCTGTGCCCTTATATTCTCCACCAAGGGGTCGCCACAGCAGATTAGTCCGCATTGGTAATTTGGCAGTGGTTTTATGCCCGATGCCCTTCCTGATGCAACCCTCCATGGTGTGAGGGACTTGTGTCCCCACCTGGAATCAAACCAGGGACCTTTTGCTTGTAAGACCAATGTGCAAACCACTGCGCTACCGGGGACATTATAGAATATAAAAATATTGAATATAACTTATAGAAATCCTGCCCTACATAAATATATAAACAAGACACATCATTAAATATGTTATATAAAGACATCTCCACATTTCCAGTAAATGTAACACTGCGTACATGTAATTAAAAAAAATTATTCCTGTATTATTTATTATTCATATTTTAATGCTTTCTGCATTCCTATTTTTCTTAATATTCACACCAGTACTGCATAATGGTCAGCACTGCTTGTCTTTGTCTTTCTTGTCATCACTATTTTTTGTTAAATGTCCTCTACTGCGCGGTTTATACATGTTTGCACTAATGTCTTTCTTAGTTGTATGTTATTTTGATCATGCATCACCTGCACATGCTTGAAGTGACAGTAAAGAGCCTACTTGACTTGCCCTGACTTGAAATGAGGGTTAAATCAAAACTTTTGCTCTGTTTGTAGAATTTCCACTTGTGGGAATTTTAATAAGATTAAGTCTCAGATTAAACTGATACCTTATTATATTAGTATTCCAGACAAAACAAGCAGTGAGTGCATTGATCTGCACTCTGTGTACGTTAAAACAGCGTAGACTGTGATACTATTAAAAGCCGATAGGGGGCGCAGAAACCCCACAGCGACTGAGAGAATGCTTTTATTTTGAAATGCGGGCTGTCACTGGAGTCCTTCACTGAGCAGCAGCTGAGGTCAGTCGGAGGACCAGGTGAACCGACGGAGCCGTATCTGCGGGGGAAACATTAAAATGTACCGGTGACTTCATACATACTCTCAGTTTGTCACATTCAGCTAGGAGATGATCTCGAGTCGGTCTGTCAGAGTGTTTTATTCAGGCTGGTTTGAACGCGCTTGACTAACCTTGATGGCCGTAAATTAGCCTTGTTAGCCGCTAGCTCTCAGGCGGTACAGTTGAGTGCTCGGCGGTGTCTTAACCATGTGCTAATGTGTTTATCCTGACAGACCAGAGCTTATTCATGTAAACGAAAACACTGTCCGAAGCTCCCGAAAGAAAATATGAATTTATTTGAAGAATTTTCTGTTGTTATGAAAGCTGTAGCTCCACTGTAAGTAATAACAGACGCCAGGTAAAAGGCATTTCAGAAAGTCCCCAGTATTTTTTTAGAGCAAAGGCTGAAAGTAAAACAAACACGCTGAATAGGATACTATATCCTGTTATCATTTAAATAATGTTAATATATAACATGCGAGGAGACCTGAAACAGTCATAAATGCGCAGTAGACAACTTCACAACAACCCTTATTATTAAATTTGAAGAATTTTTAAGTGAAAAGTATACTGGAACAGTAACTTAACTTTACCAGATTTCCAGTTGTTTTGTTTTTGGATTTTGGAGAAAAGCAAAAATGGCTTTTTTAAGGGGAAAAATGTAAAATATGTCTAAGTTATAATGTTTATTTTTTCCCCTGAGTTGCCAAGACTTGGGTGAACAATTTTCAAAAGCCACAAACCACATACTCTGGTTGTAGGGGGTTAGGGTTACTTACAGTAGATTTCAAATGAAACTGAAAGCATGAAACTAATAATCCTGTTCTACACCTACTTAGTATTCCTATTGTATTGCTCTTGGTGTCATAATCTAGTTTCAGGCACTTTGTATATGGTTTATCAAACTCCCATGTAGACTTTTGCTTGAGTTTTATTCATGTTCACAGAATACGAGCTGGTTGAAATCAGTCAGCATCACAAGAGACACGTTTTTATATTGCTGACATTTACAACTCTGTGAAAACACTAAACACAATACTTGATTTTAACTATGTGAGATGAAGAATTGACATTGTGTGAGGCTCGGGCTTGGCTTGAAATGGGTGACTCACCCAGATGTGAGTGTCTCACACACTTAATTGAATGGTAGATGCAGACGTGCAGCTACAAAGAGCATTTAGTCCAACACTGACTGTTCAGACAAAGCAGTACTATGCTGACAGAAAAATGAAGCCTCTAATTGTTCTTAGTGAGATGAGATCTGACTTTTCTCAGCCTTTGGTGAGTGTGCTGATACTCTCGTAGTCAAATGAAAGGCCACTGGGTCATTCTGATAGCAGCTGTGCTGTTTTTTACCACATGTATTCAGTCATTTTTGACTCTGTTTTATTTTGCTGTTTTGAATTTGAGAAATTTTACTTTATTACTTAACCCTAGTACTGCCAGCTATACGACCAGCTAGATGACTGGCAGTAAATAAAAACACCGGAAGTGATCAATATATAGACGACTGGCAGTACACAAAACTTATCTGGGACGTCAATATATTGAGGTCTTGCAGTAGTGCAGTTAATTGTATTTTTCTGGAAATGTGTAATTGTTTTATGTTTATGATAGTTATATTGATTTAAATTAGTTTTCACCTTACTGAGATATTTGTCATATTGAATATTATCTTATTGAGCTATGTACAGTTCTTCTTATTTAAGCTGTTTTTGTTATAGGCTGTTTACCTTAATTTCTAACTCTGACTGTTACATCATCTGATCTTTGTTGCATCATCTTATCTTTCCATGAAAAATCAATGAGTGCCTCCCACCTGACCTTCTCCAGATCAGCTTTAGTATATAAATTTACCAAAAAACTTCAGCATATTTAATAAAGCCTTGCAAAATTTTACAGTCATACTATGAAACATGTCCAAGTTATAGGCCTTCAAAGTACTTATGGGTTGGTTGAAATTTGTTGCTTTTTAAATCACCTTTTTTCCAGAATTTTTGAGCCCTTATGACTTCTAAAGTGCAGGAGATAGACACATGAAAACACATTTAATCTCTCTTAAAAACTGCAACACAATCAATTTTACTCCAAGCCTTATAATTTAAAGCCAAAGTCTTGTTTTTGTTCAGCATGATTTCTTCTATAGCGAGTTTTAACGTCATTATCATGACATATGATGAGATACAGGGAAGCATGGTGGTGTGGTGGTCAGCACCAGTGCCTCACAGCAAGAAGGCTGTGGATTTATATTGACTGGCTGGCAAGGAGCCCATATGCCCTGATTACCCCGCTTCCTCCCACAGTCCAAAGGCATGCATGGGGTTAGGTTAATTGGTGACTCTAAATTGGCTGTAGGTGTGAATGTTTGTCTGTCTCTCTCTGTTAGCCCTGAGATAGACCAGTGACCTGTCCAGGATGTACCCTGCCTCTCACCACATGACAGGTGGGATAGGCTACGACCCCAATTTGGATAAACAGAAGAAAATGGATGGATCAGGAAATGCATCATTATTTAATTAAAAAAGTGCATAAATTTAATGCCAAATGATGTAGGGCAGCAGAAACACACAATGGTTTGTTTAATGTTTTATTTGTTTTCTGATGTTTTCACTGGAGGAAACTTCAAAAATTACCCAAAAGTTTACCCAAAATTTTTGAGTAAACTTTACATGTGGGATAGGTGGCTGGTCAGAACAAATTATAGAATTTGAAAGGTCTCTTTTTCACCTACATTTTGATACCAGGATCATCTTCTAGCTTTGATTCCTTCTATAATAATCTTTGGCTTTAGATTAGGAGTAGCCAGTTTGGTTGCAGTGTTTTGACAGAGCTTTAATGTGGTTTTCATCCCTGAAAATATCATATCTAGCTCTTATATTCAAGTAGTTATGTGGAAAAAAAAAACCTATATTAAAAAGTGCCAAATTTCAACCTACCTCTGTGTGCTTCAGGGGCTTGTAATTTAGAAAATTTTCATTAAATATGCTGATGTTATTTTATAGAAAGAAATCAGTGAATTTTGATGGGGATCGGGTAGAAAAGTTTTTCAGATTTGACTAGTTTTATATGGAGTAACCCTGCTGTATTTAATACATTTGATAGGCTGTCACTTCTTTCAACATAGTTCTCCTGCAGATAATATTTAGGATCGAAATAGTTTATCAGGATTTTTTTCAAAGTTTATTAATTGTATACTTTAAGCATGGTTGTTTAGACTAGCTCTCTTCAGTCAAGCAGTGCTAAATGCACATACTGTATATCAAAGGCTTTATGTAATAATGTCACTATATCCCTGTCTTGAACCTTCAAGGTTAAATCCTTGAATGTCGCACAGACTGGTGATTAGGATAAAGAAGCTGCCAAGTCATGGGTAGAGCGCCATAATGACACATGAGAACCTCACAAACTCCCAGCTGTCTGTCAAGGCTGCAGTTCTGCGGATGGTTGACCTCCCGCTGTCCGTCTACAGCTCCCTCACACAGGTGAGCATGTTTTTGAAGTTGGTACTGGCAGGTATCAGAATATCCACATTGGCTCCAGCAATGTTGACAAGATAATGTTTTGTTTGATGTTTGATTTTTCTGGTTAAATAACTTTCATTTTGTTTTTTCCAACTGTAGCTATGTTAATACATAGTTCCCACAGACACATTTTTTTGTCACATGACTGCCTTAGCGATGCCATCTTTGTTGGCAAGCTGTACTTGTTTACACACACTGCTGTTTATCTCTTCCGCGAATTTTAAACTGTTTTGATGTCGAATTTGACTTGTGATCAGAATCATAAAAAGGCAAAAGGAGAAAGACTATGTAGAATCGTTAAGTATGGAGGATGGAAAGAGATACAATAAGAAAATTGGTGTAATAGGTATGGATCCATCCTCGTTAGCAAAAGAAAAGCTGAACCATGAAGTTTCAGCATCAGCACCAATTCAGTACTATGATGTGTACCATTATCTTGTGTTGGCATGCAGCTTTTATACCAGTGAGCAATTCCAGGCCTACAAGTCACTGGAGGCGTACAATCAGTTTGTTAATGGTTGAGTTGGCAACATTTCCTCACGTGTCCTCAATGCACAGCTGCCTACGGCTTGCCTATAGCAATGGTGGCCGCTCGTGTGTTGTGACGTCATGTGGGAACCATGTATATTAACAGTAAAATTAATAGAAAACCCTTGTTAGCAGTTATCGCTGATGGCTCAGCTATACACAGAGAATAGAGAAACAATTGCACATCAAAACCATATCTGAGACTCACTGCCTATTGTACTGACCAAGGCTGGAATCTGAGAAGCAAATGTCTTTAAACTGCACGCTTCCCTGAGGAACAAACAGGTGAAGTCACGACTTTAGGACTGATAAACACCATCCTGGGGACTGAATTTGTGCAATATTTTTGACTTTGTCTTTGTAGGTTTGTATGCATTCACATGGTTTTAAATTGTTGAAAAAGAAAGGGAAGTATACAGTACAGAGGCAGATTATTAGAAATTTGTTTTTATATTAATACCTACTTGATTTACTTGGAACTGAGAAGAGAATTTACTTTGTGTTCTCCTGTAAAACTTCAAAGATTTAGAATTTAAATTTAAGATTTAGAAGAGTTTCAGAATTAAGATTTTATTTTATTTGGAGTTGACTGACAAATAAGCAAGTGCCTCACTCTATCTCTAAGCGAGACCCAGACCCTCTTTGGAGGAAGCTCATTTCCACCACTTGTATCTGCAATCTCATTCTTTCAGTCACTACACAGAGTTCGTGACCATAGTTGATGGTACGAATGAAGATTAACCTATAAATTGACAGCTTTCCTTTCACACTCTGCTCCCTCTTCACAACAACAGACTGGTACAATGTCCGTATAACTGCAGATGCTGCATCATTCTGTCAGCCTCTCATTCCACTCTCCCCTCACTCGTCAACAAGACCCAAGATACTTAAACTCCTTGGAGCAGCAACTCAGTTAATTTAAGAAGTTTTATTGTCATAAGCACAGTAAAAATAAACACAGTGGTTTACACTGTACTCCCAAGATGGAGTGGGCTCTGCACCCTTTTCTCGCTGAGAACTGTGGCCTGAGATTTGGACATGCAAACCCATACGCTGCATGGTTTGCCACAATAAATTATTTAAAATCATTTTCTTTTAGATCCAAATCTTTTACCAAGTTTAAAAAGGGTCCTCAAACATTTTCAGATATTTTTTGTTTGTTTCTAGTGGAAGGTTTTGCATACTTTTTCAAATTCAGTTTAGTCCATGATGGTTTGATTTTATAATTATTACTTTAACAATTATATTAAGTGTAATATGGGATTTTTTTTTTAGCTGGAACACTCAGATATACGCTGAAATTTGTAATATAACAAATAAAACAAACAAATGAACAACTTTATTAGTCCCCAGCTGGGGAAATTCAAATTGCCTACACTCCTTACAGATTAAATGCGCACACACACACACACTATTCCCTGCAGTATGCAGTCGGTGAGTTGGCAAGCAAGGCTGCCATTTCAGGCACCAGGGAGAAATGTGGGGGGTTCGGTGCCTTGCTCAAGGGCACCTCAGCAATGCTCGTCTTTTGGCCTGGTCCACCTCCACATATGGGTCCAGGGCAGGGCCTTTACCTGGCAGATCCTGGATGGTCTCCAGGTCCAGGTCCGGGCGAGTTTTGAGCTGGCGGCCCTCAGCAACCCTCCGGCTCCCAAATGAGTCCTCCGACACACTGAGCTATTGCCTCCCCGATTAACCCTCTCCTGTGATCCAGACAGTATCTTGGCTCACCATAGTGCTTATTCTCTAGATAAATGTGAAACAGAAGGGTTAAACACCAGATAAACAATGTCACAAACAAATCTTTGCCAGACCTTGGGTAATTGGTTAATAAATGTTTGCTTTGAAATACAAACTCTCGTGAACATGTTCGCAAAACCTGAAGCAAAAATATTAGGAAAACCTGAACTAATTATAGACAATTGGCTTTCTTCTCTCATGTTTTATACTGTTTTGTAGAAGTATTACGCCACCCCTCATTTCTTTATATCTTGACAGGAAAATGAGAAATGAATGCCACCATTTCTTAAATCATGTCCAAACATAAATGGAAATACAGTACAAAAGGCAAAAGCAGAATGTGTACAATTCTAAATAACATGAAAGTCAATATTTGGTATGAGCACTTTTATTCTTCAGCACAGCCTCAACTCTCGTAGGCAAGTTTTCGTTTCATTTTTTAAAATAGTCATTAGGAATTGTTCTCCAGGCTTCTTGAAGGACATTCCAAAGCTCTAATTCAAATGTTGGCTGCCTTTTGTTTTGTTCTCTGCCAAGATGATCCCACACTGCTTTAGTGATGTTGAGATTCATCACTCCATAAGACCTGTTGCTGCTGAGTTTCAATCCAGTTCTGGTGTAATTGGCATACCTCAGCCTTTACCTGCTGTTTCCAGCCTCAAGAATGACTTCTTGACAGCCACCTTTCCATCAAGACCATTTCTGATGAGGTCTCAGCGAACCATAAATGGGTCAGCTGAAAGGCCATATGCATGTCTCTGGTCCTGTGTCAGGTCTTTTTTTTTTCTAAAAGAAAACCTTACAAAACCTTCACAAAGCCTGGAGAACTATTACTCAAGACCACATTAAAATTACAAGAAAGTGTGGCTCATACAAAGCAACACAAGCAACTCAAACACATTGTTTGAAAGGCCTGATGTGAGTGGATTTGGCACAACCCTGTGTATAGTTTTCCTTTTAGGCTCATTAGACAAGTCAGTGGCTGCATTTGTTTACACCGATCAGGCATAACCTTATGACACCTGCCTAATATCACATTCGTCCAAGATCTTACCCATCGAAGTGTGGACTCCACCGGTTCACCACTGTTCCTTCCTTGGATCACTTTTGATAGACACTGCCCACTGCAGACTGGGAACACCCCATAAGAGCTGCAGTCTAACCATCGCAATTTGGCCCTTGTCAGACTCGCTCAAATCCTTACACGCTCACCCATTTTTCCTGCTTCTAACACGTTAACTTTGATGACAAACTGTTCACTGTTTGCCTAATATATACCACCTGCTAACATGTGCCATGATGAAGAAATATTCAGTGTTATTCACTTCACCTGTCAGTGGTCATAATGTTATCCCTGATCAGTGTGCATGTAAATGGATCCTACCGGCTTGGGCAGTTTAGTTCTTCAGCTAAAGGCTTTGTGATGGAAAGATACTGACCAGTTCAGCAAATATTTTTCATGTCTTATGCAAAAAAAGTGAATATTTTAAGTTTCATCCACAGTTTTGTTTTCTTTGCTGGTCCTTGCATCCTTCAGGATGTTAAATGCTTTTTTTTCTGTATTTACCCACATGTTATTGTGTGTATGTAGAAAGCAGAAGTGTCTGTGTGGTCTGAGTCACGTAGCAGGTCTGATATGATTAGGATACTCTGGTGGGAACATGCCTGACATGGCAGCAGCAGTTATGAATATATCTTGGAAGAACTGCAGACCAGCAGCACCATTTAATCATCGCAGGCCATTCAGTAACCTTTTAAGAAGTCAATATTACGGCTGTCGTCATAGCTCCTGAGCGTTTATGTAATTTTTAGTTGTTGGGAATTTGCAGCAGTTATGGCTGTGTGTCTAAATATAAGCTGATGGGGCTACAAACGCTATCCGGAATTGATTAACATTTGCATGATAGGCGGGTAGCAGGTTCTCTGTGCTGCCTCATATTACCTCAGTGTCCGTTATACTTTGAGCTATGTGCCCTGAGTTAACCTCATCAGGCACTGAAGTGTTATGCGTTGTGTAACTCCTTCCTTTTTTTTCTTTCACCATTTGTGTTTTGTAAATATTTGAGGGCTGCTATATTATGACAAACATAATATCATTGCCATAATTTTGGTCAATATTGAGATCACATGGTTATTGAGACTTTGGAAAAATGTTGGCTTTATTGAACTTAAAAAACGTTTTCTTCCTGTCAGTGAATTTCCTTTAGTTTTGATTGTAATGACACAGACAGAAAGAAAGATATGAATTAAATGAAACATGCCACAACCTTGTGAGCACTGAATTTGGGCTTTTACAGAGCAACTAAAGGAAAGTTTCAGGGGGTAAAAGATAAAAATTGTAATTGCCTCTGCCAAGATGGTATGATTTTGGTTCATTTTGTTTGCTATCAGGATTCCTCAAAATGTAACAAAGGGATTGGCACAAAAATTTTACCTGTGATGAGACTTGGCCCACCTTAGAGGTGATTTATTTTTGGAGTAGATCTGGATCCAGGACTTTTTTTAAAGGATTCTTGAACATTGTGAGGTAGGGCAAAATTTGGCATTATGCATCATATCTCAACAAATATACGCAATAAAGAAATAATACAAATTTGCAGATATTAGCTTGGCGTTATCAGGAAAATAAGCCAGACTGATTCGGAACTGTAAGGGTATTGTTCTGGATCCTGGGATTCAAATCCTGCAAAGTTGAGATGGGTACATACAGTTGAAACTAGAAGTTTACATACACTGTAAAAGACACAAACATTTTTTTTTCTCACTGTGTGAAATTAAATCAGACTAAACTTCTCCTGTTATTTTAGAGAGATTTTATTAATTTTTTCAAAGTCAAAAGTTTACATACATTTCCTTAGTATTTCGTAGCATTGCCTTTAAACTGTATGACTTGGGTCAAGCATTTTGGTATCCTTCCACAAGCTTCTCACAATAGTTTGCTGGAATTCTGGTCCATTCCTCCTGACAGAACTGGTGTAGCTGAGTTAGGTTTGCTCCTTTTCAATTCTGCCCACAAATTTTCTTTGGGATTGAGATCAGGGCTTTGTGATGGCCATTCCAAAACATTGACTTTGTTGTCCTTAAGCTACTTTGTGACTATTTTAGCAGTATGCTTAGGGTCATTGTCCATTTGGAAGACCCATTTGTGCTCAAGCTTCCTGGCTGATGGCTTGAGATGTTGCTTCAATATTTCCACATAATGTTCTTTCTTCATGATTCCATCTATTTTATAAAGTGCACCAGTTCCTCCTGCAGCAAAAAAGCCCCACAACATGATGCTGCCACCCCCATACTTCACAGTTGGGATGGTTACAACTTATAAGCTTCCCCCGTTTTCCTCTCTATGTAACAATGGTCATTATGGCCAAACAGTTCCACTTTATTTTCATCAGACCATAGGACATGTCTCCAAAAATTAGGGTCTTTGTCCCTGTGTGCATTTTCAAACTGTAATCTGGCTTTTTTATGTTGCTTTTAGAGTAAAGG
>VUQH01089529.1:0-17170 GCA_015106775.1 Etroplus canarensis | reverse complement strand
CAGACTTACTGTATATTATAACTAGAGACAAAAGTAAGGCTGGAGACTCACTTTGCCTCCTCCAGCTCCTCAGTACGTTGAATAGCATCAGTCTCATATTTGGTTCTCCACTGAGCCACCTCACTGTTTGCCTTGGACATGGAACGCTGCAGCTCAGCTTTGGCCTCCTGCTCCTCCTCATACTGCTCTCTGAGGAGGTCACAGTCATGGCGAGCTGACTGGACAGCATGAGCCAGGGCATTCTTGGCCTAAAGAGGTCAAAGAACATTTAAGAAATGCATCTGATTATTTATTACCACAATAAAGAGACATGTATTTACCTTAACTTCCTCCTCAAGATGTCTTTTGAACTCTTCAATCTGATGAATATACGCTTGTTTTCCCCTTGTAAGCTGTGAAACAAGAGACTCCTTTTCCTCCAACTGACGAGCATATTCCCCTGAAAGGAGTAAAGAAAAAATATTTCTTAAACATTGATTCAGAGCACTTAATTACATCTTAGTGTTTTTTTGGATTTTGATTTCTACCTGGCACTCTCACCATTTTCAGTAGTTAGTCTTGATTTTTGAGTGCTAAGGTCATTGAGCTGACGTACATGCTCATCATGCTTGGATTTTAATTCACTGAGCTGATCTTCAAGAGAACGGCACATTTTCTCCATATTACCCTACAGTACAGACAAAATCAGTGTGATGTACCCAAAAACATGCTGGTTCTGGAGTCAATAAAACATTAATTGAAGTAATATTCAATGTTCTATTAAAAGAAAGTGAATTTTACTTTAGATTTGGCGATGGCCTCCATGTTGCTGCTGAGATCATCAATCTCCATCTTGAACTCGCTTTTCTCTTTCTCCAGCTTCTGTTTGACTCTCTGGAGGTTATCAATCTGCTCTCCTAGCTCGGCCACAGTATCGGCCTGCTTCTTGCGGAGAGCTGCAGCAGTGGCTTCATGCTGCAGGGTAGACTCTTCGAGATCACGCCGCAGCTTATGAAACTCTGCCTCACGCTTCTTGTTCATCTCAATCTGTACAGATGTTGCTCCACCAGCTTCTTCGAGTCTCTCACTGATCTCCTCCAGTTCCCTGGAGAGATCAGACCTCTGCTTCTCCACCTTGGCCCGAGCAGCTCGCTCAGCCTCAATCTCCTCCTCCAGCTCTTCAATACGAGCCTGTTATGGAAAAAATTAAGTAATGTGTGCATCCTATTATTTTGAGTAACATTATTTTTGACATCACTTTTTCTATCAATGAACAATTCTAGTATCATAGTAATTAAACTACAGGAAACTTAAAGATTATAAAAGATTAGACATTATGAAATTTCCCCCCTGGGATTAATAAAGTATTCTGATTCTATTTCTGATAAGACTGTTGTGGCAAAATACACAATTTTCACAAATGTTTTAAGATGGCTTAATTACAGGATTTTGCATCAGTATTTCATTCAATAAATAATATAAACAAAATTTTCATCTGTAATTTTTACATTACCTGCAGTTCTTTTATTTTTTTCTGGAGCTGAACACCAATTGTTTGTTCATCTTCTATACGGCTGAGAAACTGGCTCATCTCAAAGTCCCTCCTTAAATATTAATAATTTATATAAGTAAGATGCAGACATTATGAAAACTGTGAAAGTCAAATTAAGGCTTTATTTTTACATACTTCTTTATTTTCTCTTCAGACTGTTGCTTGTCATTTTCAAGATCCATGATGGTTTCATGGGCCAGTTTCAGATCTCCTTCAAGCTTTCTTTTAGCTCTCTCAAGATCCATACGAAGTTTCCTTTCTTGCTCCAGTGTACCTTCAATCTTATGCATTCACATACAAGGTAATGAGTGCCAGTGTCAGGATACAAAAGCTTTTTACACTTGTAGTGTCGTGATGATTAAAACAAATATAGAAACTTACATCGTCCACTTGCTGCTCCAGCTTGGTCTTGGCCTTCGTCAGCGTGTTGACTTTGTCTTCCTCTGCCTGCAGATCATCAAGGATCTGCTGATGAGACTCCTGGAGGGCTTTCTTTTCTTTGGTAAGTTTGGCAATGGCTTCATCTTGAGAAGCCAGTTCCTCTACCAGGTTTTTCACCTAAATAGTTTGTATGAATGAAATAATTATAATGTGTTTTCCAATAAAAAGAGTTCAATAGATTGAAATGAGACTCAAACCTTGTTCTCAGTGGCATGTTTCTCCTTTTCCACTTTGGCCAAGGTAAGCTCCAAGTCATCAATGTCTTTTTTCAACTCAGAGCACTCATCCTCCAGCTTCCTCTTTTTTGCAGTCAGCTCAGCATTCAGTTCCTCCTCATCTTCCAGTCTCTCAGCTACCTCTTTGACTTTGGCCTCAAGTTGGATTTTTGCTTTAATAAGCCCCTCACACCTTTCTTCTGCATCAGCGAGAGTTTCACCCTCCTGTATATGCAAAAAGAAAATGATATAATCAACCGCAACATAAAAAGTTACTGAAAAGTGAAGATCTACTTTTCTGTAACATACAGACTGAATTTGGAGCTGCAAGTCATTCTTCTCTTGTACGAGAGTAACCATCCTTTCTTCTAGTTCTTTCTTCTTAGCCAGGGTCTTTGCAAGCTCTTCTTTGGTTTTTTCAAAGTCCTCTTTCATTTGGGCCATCTCTTTCTCAGTCTCTGCACTCCTGAGAAGTGGCTTTATTCTGAAGTACAGCTTCATCCACGGCCAGGTTTTGACATTCATGAATGAACGGATGTTGTACTGGATGGTGTAAATGGATTCTCTGTGGTGACAAAGCATAGAACATTTATCGTTCCTTTCTTAGTTTTAATAAGCTCCTTTCAGCTCTTTCAAATAGTGCAGAAAAGAGTTACTGTTGTCTCCCAGTTTAAACACTGCAGTCAGATAAGGATTTCCAGTAGTTTGCCCATCATATATCTGCTGCTGACAAAATTATGTTAAGCTTGAACAAGCCATGGAAAATGGTGTTCACATTTCATAAAAAATTATTTTTTTAAACAATAAACAGCTCTACACTGCCTGTGTTGAATTCAAAGTTTAGTATCCAACTTCTCAGTATAATGTCCAGAGAAGCCTAATGCATTCTGGCATGCACTTTTCTTGTCCAATAAAAACCTTAGGTGACTAAAAATTCAGGACAATGGCAAAGCTCTCCCAGAGCCTAAGGTGAATAATTATTATTGCATTTTGCACATGGTAACCTAACAAAGGGCTTTTACCTGCCATGGCACTGTGGGATGGGAAATAAAATACATGTTAACCAAGATATCATCAACATTTGTTACTTACATTTGAAGGTTTAATTGAGATTTAAAAAAACATCTTATACAGTAGATTTTATCTAACTAGATAGATCTCTATAATCACATATTATCTATTTAGATACTTCCTCAATGCAAAAAGGATGAGAAGCCCAGGCTTTCTTTGATCTCATTATGTCAGACATATGCTTTTTGAATTAATTAAGTTTAGAGCCTACTGAACTGAACTATATTAAATGAACTAAACTGAACTATAATATATTAACCAAGAGAAACCACTTTAAAACAGCCCTACATGTCCACTCCACAGTATCCCAGCCTCTTTAGCTATCATTAAGTACTTTCTTAAAAAAAGCAATCTGCAACAGTTTAGCAATAAGGTATTTGTCCTTTCCATTGCCATGAAATAACAGCTAACCTAAGTTCTTATCTTACATAAAGTATCCGGTTTGGGTGGGTAGAATATAGTTGTAGAAGAATATTTCAGCAAGATTTTTCATCTAGTCAGCAGCACATATCCCAGGGCTGTGGCACTACTAAGCAAACAGTGAAGGACACACACACACACACACACACACACACACACACATATATACTTTTTATATTGGCCTATTTATTTGAGGTTCTCTTTTTATCTTTTGTACAGAATTGCTCTGCTCTCTCTGCTCTCTTGCACTGAATGGGACTGCATACATTTCATTGTACTTTTGCACATTGACAATAAAGTTTCTGATTTTGATTCTGATTGTACTGTTATTTTCTTAAAAGTTTTCTTGTCATCTTAACATTTAACTTTTAAAACTGTATTTTTGAGGGGCATATTTCCGAACATAATTTTATTGCAGTCACACCAAAGCATTTTGTAACAGACTAAAATATACTTAGGTTTAGTTAAAATTTGTTTTTGGATATTAATCAAAACCCACACCTACAGTGCTATTATAGTAAGAGACTGAGTAATCTGTATGAGTAGACTTATGACAGTGACACAATCTTTGTTAATATAATATGCCTTTAAATGACTTTAAACTGTATCATTCATGTTTAACAACACTGTAGATATTTCTATAAAAATCAATTTAAATTATTTTTACCTGCATGTTTAACTGTTTCTAAAGTTAAAATCATGGTCAGCCTACCTTCTTTCCATCATCTTTGAAAATTCTCGCCTCATCAGGTAACCTCTGCATATAGCCTGAGTCATTGTGACCAGTTCCACCAGTTTCTCATCTCTCATCTCTTCAAGTGTACCCAGTAGTCCAGCCTTGAAGAATACCTTTTGATGATTGTAAAAAATATTGTGTTAAGATTTTTTTTCTAGTTATTTTATTATTGTTATTTATTTATTGCAAGTGAGTTTGTTCATTTACCTTAGTGTGGCCAAACTTGTACTGAGAGTGGTCCACATTGATGGATGCCAGAAGTTTCTCTGAGGCCTTCTTGTTGTCAATGAACTGTCCCTCAGGGATGACACTAGCATTCAGTACTTTGTACCTAAAAGAACTGACTTAAATTAGGTCTCCTACAAAACAAAATCAACATTTGTGGACTGAGATGTACATGAATAGTTACTGCACCTCTGCTTGAAGTCACCATAGAGGATTCTGCTGGGGAAACCTTTTCTGCAGATCCTGATACCCTCCAGCACACCGTTACACCTCAGCTGGTGGATGACCAGGAAGTTTTCCATGAGACCTTAAACAGAAACAAACAGACATTGATTCTGAAATAAAAAAATTACCTCATAGAGGCCAGTGGTACTGTACAGAAAATGTGTGTCAGTTTCTACACTATGCTTTGAACCAGAAACTGCTGAAATGACAAGCTAACCACAATGTAGGTGATTGAATGATCAAATATATGAGTGGAGTAGGAATTCACAGAATAAGTATGTCAAAACTAACAGTACTTAGACCTCAGGCATCTGAATTTAAGTGAGAAATATGATGCGTCTGTGATTTTTTGGGGGGTGACCTACCTGGTGTTTTAGATTCATTGGGAATTATACAGCGCACAAAATGTGGGTGAGTGCTCCTTAAATTAGTCATCAGCTTGCCCAGGTTTTCCTAGTGATGGGCAAAACATTCATTATTTTTCTCTTCCTCCAAATTGAAACACTTACATGAATACACTGACATTTATTTTACAGAACTTGTGAACATAATCCCAAATTTAAATATTTGGGATTTGTTTTATAGGTAATCTCTTTGTTGGTATATTTTACAGAAAATCTGCAAAAATGCTCTTGGTCTCCAGGAGCTTCCAGCTCAGAACATCACCTTCATCTGGAGCATTTGGATTTAGGTATTAAGGTGGCCTACAACAATATTAAATCTGCAGTATAAAAAGCCACTAATGTACTATACTGTATACTGTGCAACTTAGCATTAGGATCTCCTGATGAAGACAACTTGTGTGCAATTTACACATAATTACACATAGGAATCTAAGTATCTAAATATGAAAATTAATATTACCCTGAAAAGAGCTGACACTGTTTGGAAGGAACCACCCTTCTTCTTGCCACCACCTTTCTTTCCACCTTTTGCATCTGTAAAGAGCATTTTGTGAACACAATTTACAAGTTAGCCTTTCCTTACATGCTGAATGTTTTATGGTTGTACATATAATTATAAAACATTGCTACCGTCTGCAGAGGCATGTGATGCAAACAGGAGAGCCAACAGCTTTGTCGAAGACTTCTGGTAGAGCTGTACCACAGAATCATTCAGGGGGTCTTTATTCTTGTCCAGCCAGCCAACGACATTGTAGTCAACAGTACCAGCATAGTGTATCAGGCAGAAATGGGCCTCAGCTTTGCCTTTGGTTGGTTTTGGTTTCTGGAAGGGGGCGCTTTTGCCAAGATGCTGGTCATATAGTTTGTCCTTGAAGGTCATGTCTGTTGCCTTGGGGAACATGCACTCCTCTTCAAGGATGGAGAAGATTCCCATTGGCTGTTGATGACAATGCAAATCACAGAAACACAATCTTTAATCTTATAGTGTTATAGTGGAAAAAAGAAAGTGTTCTTTATTACTGAAGTTTCTGCTGTTGTACCTTCTCAATAAGTTCAATGCAGGCAGCCAAGTCCATGCCAAAGTCAATGAACTCCCATTCAATTCCTTCTTTCTTGTACTCTTCTTGCTCCAACACAAACATGTGATGGTTGAAAAACTGTTGCAGTTTTTCATTGGTGAAATTGATGCACAGCTGTTCCAGGCTGTTGAACTTGAGATAAGAAAAAATATACTACATCAAACTTTTTTGTGCTGCTGCACATTTGAAAAAAGTGCCAAATGTAGTTTACTTACATCAAAGATTTCAAACCCAGCAATGTCTAAAACACCTATGAAAAAGTTTCTTGGCTGCTTAGTATCCAGCATTTCATTGATTCTGATGACCATCCACAAGAACATTTTCTCATACACAGCCTTGGCGAGAGCCATCACTGCATTGTTCACCTAAACAATACAAGAGTTTGACTTCTGGTTATAAGTGGCATTTTTATATAATTCCTTTATGCTCATAAACTAGTGCCTTTGTAAATTACCTGTGGTACAGTTTGACCTTTGACCACCATTTCATTGCCAACCTTCACCCTTGGGTAACACAAAGCCTTCAGCATATCAGCAGAGTTCAGGCCCATGAGGTAGGCGATTTTATCAGCCTCTGATGAAGAAAGCCGTAAGTTTTAACAAAATCAGTCTAGTCATCCTGTGTTGCTTATTTGAATCCAAGTTAATCAGAATCAGAATATTTATTAATCCCAAGGGGAAATTGCTTAAAACCTGTGCAACCTATAAAGCTCTAGGTCACATGGAGGTCTATCACTGTGCCAAAATTCAAGGTTCTGTATCCAGTAGTTTTTGTTCTATCACAATGACTTGAAGGATTTGTGGTAGAGGCAGTAGAGCTGATGATTTCATCATACCTCTGCTTTTTGAGGATATAATTACAGAAGGTTAAGGAAAGTAGCACAGACACCCACATATTGTTCTCATATACCAGTCTGCTCTGGGTCTGGATATTTTTTGTAGGTGGATGCCCCCAGAGTAGAGTCCATAGGAAGCATTCATATAAGATGGAGGGGACTTCCAAATGGCTCTTTATAAAGTGAAGGACTAGCAGGTCTACTATGAGCTCCTCATACACATCTGAACTCCTAAACTAGTTCTTACAGCTCAGCCAAGACACCCTAAAACATTCTAAACACCGTAACCATTATAATGTCATCATTCATGACTGTATGTTAGGAAGTGTAAAACTGGGTAAACATTTTAACGGCATTATTACTTTATCTTGATAGTTTACCCTCAGTGCCATCAGGCTCAGCCTGCTCTTCCCGCTGTTTCTGCTTGAACTTCATGTTTCCATGATGCATCACGGCTCCAGTCAGCTTGTAAATGCTTATTTTTTCCTCTGCACTGAAACCCAGGATGTCAATGGCAGTCTGAAGAAGGAATCATCAAAAAACAAAAAAACCCCAAACAGATTTAGCATGTTTTACTTGTAATTTACAATATTCAATTCTTCATTCAAACAAAAATTTTCATTTGTACACTGTGTGTTGATCCAGGAAGAAATCATTATGTTAAGTATATGAATTTTATTTTGAATTTAATTCTGTTAAAGTTACAATGTAATATCCTAATTTTTAAAAATATGCAGCAAGCCTACTCACATCAGTAGCAATGAATTCTTCAACGTCATTGATACTCTTGACAGAAATTTCCCCCTGACTAATCATGGGAAAGTCATAAGGGTTGGTGGTGATCAGAAGAGCCTCTGAAAAATATTTGCCATATTTCATTGAAGTATGTATTTATTTTTTAAAAAAGTAATAGATCAAACTAGCCACAACATTAAACCCTACAGAACATCTTTCTGCCATCTATTGATGAGGTGAATAATGTACAGTACACATCTGGCAGTCAGCATGATGCATCACTGAGCCTTGGGGACCCATGACTGTCACAAATTTACTACAGTTTGCTTTTTGTCAAAATTGCCCAAATAATAACAAAACTTTAGAACTGACTGCTAAATTGCTGCCTTAAATATTGCACACTTGTGATGGGTGCCACTGAAATTAGATAAACTGTGTTATTCAGTTCACCTATCAGTTGGTTTAATGGTGTGGTTAATCATTGTATGCTCTGTGGCTACATTACTAACCTAGGAGCTCAGATTTGTGGCCTGTTGTGAGCTGGTAGAAGATATGATAGCTCCTCTCAGCAGACAGCTGGAATGTCACTCTAGACTTCTCCAGCAGATCTATGATAGAAGGTGAAAACTTGTTTTACAGTTTGTCCTGCCAATAAACCTTTTGCCCTTTAGATAAAGAGAGGCAAGGCTTACATGTTTCAATATCAGCAGAAGCCAGCTTTCCTGTTGTTCCAAAGTGGATTCGGATGAATTTACCCTGCAGAAGTACTCACTTATTAAAGTTGCCATATTACAAACTCAACCTGTTAATGCACATAATTCCTGACTTTACAGCCAAAAATATGCAAACACAAACAGTTTTCTTCTCAGTTTTTTTGACTAACATAGGACTATGAAACCACTGTGAATACAGACATAAGAAAAAAAGATTTTGAGACGCAAAACTCACAAAGCGAGATGAGTTGTCATTCCTCACTGTTTTGGCATTACCATAAGCCTCCAGCAGTGGGTTGGCTGCAATGATTTGATCCTCCAGCGATCCCTTAATTTATGTTATATGACACAGATATTGTATTTTGCATTTTGACTGTTCATATATATCATCTATACATACAGTACTTGCCTGCATTTTTCCAGGAACTGGCTCAGCTTTCTTTCCTCCAGCCACTGCGATTGTCGCAAAGTACTGGATGACACGTTTAGTGTTGACAGTCTTTCCTGCACCAGATTCTCCACTAGAAAATTATACACACGTGCACTGGCATAAATCAGAGTTAATACAGTACAGAAATAACCAATTAGATTAGTTAGACTTGGATCAGTCCAAAATAGATGCCTTTTATTTTCACTTACGTAATCAGGATCGACTGATTCTCACGATCTGTTGGAAAAATGTAACACACATTGTGTTATTGAAGCCATTTACCATAAACTATCAGGTTGCATTATATATCTTTATATTACAGCATGAAGGACAAGTGCTGGTGACACCATTGTATATGGTATCAACACCATATCATTTCTAAACATTAATACTTTTCTATAGTTGCTGGTTAGAATTCATCAATGCTTAGAAAGATTTAATACCTTGGAGCATGAACTGATAGGCATTATCAGAGATTGAGAATATGTGGGGTGGAGCCTCAATCCTCTTCTTGCCTCTGTATGCTGCAACAACCATTGCATCATACACTGGGAGCCACTTGTAGGGGTTTACAGTGACACAGAACAGCCCAGAGTAAGTCTGTTTTAGAAACAGGAAATAATATTTATGAAATGCCAAGAAATTACAGGAACAAAAACATTATGATGACTCACAAATGAAGCACACAACAATATCTCAGAGTAATGGTACATGTCAAGTTGGAATGTGTTGGGTGGTTTTTATAATCAAAGTGTAGGTAGGTTGTGTAGAGGAATGTGTAGGTGTAAAGACCTGAGCAACTTTGATATGGGACAAATCATTATAGCCAGAGAACTGGGTCATACGATTGCTGAAACTTGTTAACAACCATGATAATAGCTGACCAACAAACTATAAATCCATGAGGTTGTCAGGAATGTACTAGAACAAATCTGATTAGTGGTGCGTCCACATCCAAACATACATGATTTAAAAGATCTGTTGCTAATATCTTACTGCCAGAAATCTCAGGGCACCTTCGGATATCCCATAAATGAAATAAAGGACCAGCATATGCAATATTGTGCAAAAGTCTTGAGCCACCCCTCATTTCTTACTATTTTACAAGGAAAATAGACATAGGTACAACAATTTATTGAAACGTGTAAACATAAATAGAATTACAGTACACAAGGGAAAAACAGAGTTTGCACAATTTGAACATCGAAAATCAGTATTTGGTATGACTTCATTTAATCTTCAACACAACCTTTAATGTCATTACTTTGAGTCTTCAAGCTTTTGAAAGAGATTCCAAAGTTGTTCTTTGGATGCTGACCGCCTTTTGTTCCGTTCTCTATCAAGATGATCCCACACTGCTTCAATAATGTTAAAGTCCGGGCTCTGTGGAGGTCAGTTTATGACTTACAGTGTTCTATTGTGTGTGTTTATATCCAGGCAGGATTTTAGTTTATTGGCAGTTTGTTTGGGATTATTGTAATGCTTAAAAAGCCATTGCCAATCAGATACTTTCCAGATGGTACTGTATTGTGGATAAAAATCTGAAAGTACTTTTCTGTGTATTTATAATTTTGACAGGATCCCCAAAACCATTGGCAAAAATGCAGCCACAAACCATGACAGAGCCTCCACCATGTTTTACAGCTGGCTTTGGCAAACACTATATGGACTTATTGAAGGGTCAGATGCATCTCTTAAGTCCTGTTTCAGGTCTTTGTTGGATTTTTTTTCTTAATGACTTTCACATACTGTTCATAGTTCAGTGTTAAGTGGCTTAAATTTAAAAAATTCTCAGAAAACTGTCAGGTACAAGAATTGGACTGAATATGAGTGAAAAAGAAGCAAATGTCCAAAGAAACTTACGAGGCCTGCAGAATTATTGCTCAAGACCAAGACCGCAAAAATTACAAGAAAGATTTGTTCCTTGGAAGCAAAATATGAAGAAATGAGGGGTGGCTTGAGATTTATGCACAGTACTCTAAGACAGGGGTGGTGATTTGATCCATCACTAAACATATGCATGTGCTTACACAAAGAACTTTTTCCATTTTAAACTTACATAAATCATCCATGCTGCATAGCGCTCTTTGAGGTTATACAGCACAGCAGGCTCACTGAGGTGGGTCATCATGGCCATGTCCTCAATCTTATCGAACTTTGGAGGGTTCATGGGGAATATTTCATCTTCTTTCACAGTGAGAGTCTGCACCAAAACAGTGAAGAATTTGAGCAAAATGTTCTTAGATGTATACTCAGTACTTTCAAATATCTAATAAACTCTGTGCTAATAGTCTATATACCTTTCCACTCTGAATTTCAACTGTGGCTTTGCCACCCTCCTTCTTCACAAGTTTTCCCTTCAAATACATCTCAGTTGGCTCTGCCACAAAGTAAGCTGTTTTGGCATCAAAGGGAGTGTTTTGAGCCTCTATTCGCTCCTTTTCTGGTTTCCGGAGGTATATGGCCGCCGGGCCAAAACACTCCATTTCTGGATCCACTCGTTGTCCACTCATGGCACCTCTGTCAAAATAAGTAAAATTCAAGTAGTATGAAAGTACACTTTCAATGATATAATAAAACTGTATGGGTTATTAATAGTCCTAATTTGATTAAGATCATTTCTTCAGTCTTATTAGTAGCTGCATGGATGTCATTTACCTTTGCTGTCAGATGCAGTTGATATGCAGTTACTACAAAAGGCAAATCTAAATTAAAAAGAGAATAACAATGTTAAAACTGCTAACTTTTAAAAGGACTACTTTTGCACGTATGCCACAGTTCACTGCTAATGTGTGAGAGAGGACTTACCTCTGTTGGCAGCCTGTCAGTCCAAAGCTTTTGTGGAGGTTGGAGGTCCTTCTTTTATACTGAACTCTCTGGCCACCATGTATTAACAGCCCTCCTCTTTAAGTCACTGAGCTTCTCTTAGAAGAATGATATCAGATGGTTTCCCAACCTCATCATCACAACTGGTGTCAACCTATCCTCTAAAATGAAAAAACAAACATTAAAATGCCAACTGAGAAATTCCTCATCAAAAACTAACCAGCAGCTAGCCAAATGGCTGTTTATGCATTTTAATACTTAAATGTAAAAAAGATTAATTCATATATACTGCAAGTTTCTGCATTTTTATGAATACATAACAGTCAGAAAAGATTAATGACAGTCTCTGTGCACACAAGAGAGATTATGTTATCAGCACAGGGAATAGATGAACCATTAAAACAAATTTTTGGCAGTGACATTGTTTCAAACATGTCTTAAGTGAAGGCCCAAGTGTTTAGCTGAAGCTAATTTAAGATCCTTTTATGTTCCATTACAATGATGTGCTTTCTCTCAAAAGAAAGAGGACACCTAAGATGCACTAAAACTATTCTCCCTTGGTATGATTAAGTTGCAAAAAAGTGACATACAATATGCCTGGCCCTACTTTACAGTCTTATTAGGATGTAAATCAAATATAGCCACCATTTCATAAATGCCCAACCTCTTACTATCCCAGTTCCTAAAAAATAGTTGAACACTTTTGTTAATTACATCAGATGCTTTTCCAGCATCCTGTTACTGATCACATCAGAAAAATGCCCAAGCTGTGAAGCTCTGTATTGCTGACTGTCAGTATTGTGACTAGGTCATAAACACATCAAGTTCAACTGAGTAAAGTTCTATGTCAAGGTAAGTTCAGATCTATACAAGTCTGTAATTATTTCTGTTCTTTTGTACTCCAGTGACTTTGCTAGATGTATGGTGCTTACAGTTTTCCTCTTGTTTATGAGGCCTCTGATACTACAAATGCTTATGGTGCAAGTATTTGGAGAAATGTGACAACTGTTTAATTGCTGCATAGTTATGTGTGGCAAATTTGCTTAAATAACAAAATCTACTTCATACTGTAGCACATGATGGTAATAATGTTGAGGTAAGCTAATAAGCTTTGCACATTTCTTTCAGAGAAATCTTTGAAAGCAGAAAAATTGCTCAACAGGAACAATAACCGTTAAAATTAATTATAATTTTTAAGTAAACAAGCAGATACTACATTATGCAGTTAAAGGGAAATGTACTCCTGATACCTGAACATTACAGTTATATGGGATGGTAAATATTGTGTTGTACTAGCCAGTGCAGTGAATTGTGTGAAGTATGCTGCATAATTGTGTTATTTTTCAAACAAGAGGAGAGTATGAGGTCAAGAAGTCTGGTAAACATTGATAAAAAAGTATGTTTTACACACTAAGACTTATATGTCTATGCAGATCTTTCCAGAGTATTATAACAACATGCTCAGTTTTCTCAGCTGGTTTGTTTATAGGTATTCAATTGCATCTACTCTATTATTTCATTTTTAAAAAGAGAGCTGGTAATCAACAGCGAGTATTTGTTAAAATGAAAACAAATTAACAGCTTGTTCACATGACAGCCCACCTGTTAGCTTTGGGTAAACAATCTATCTTGGCTTTGAGGAGGCCAAGATATTTTTGAACTGCTAAGGAGGAAATATTCCCCTGTGTGTGATAAACAAGACATCTCTGTGCAGGTGTTACATGCCACGCTGATCATTTTGGTTGTGTGTGTGTGTCCATTTACTCTTGAATGACAAAGAAAATCAAACTAGTAGGGCAAAAAGTGAGCAAGGAAAGGAGACATTAAGACTGATTAATAATTTTCTTGAGTTAAAACTGAAACAAAATCTATGCTTAGTCGCCTTTATATTACTAACCACAGAAAGGTAAGTTAAATGCATAAAATTGAGCCTTCAGAATTTTTTAAAAATGCATAGTCATTGTCTGAATTTCTACATGTATGTTCCATGTGTACAGTGTACCTTGTGTTATTGACATTTTAGACTGATGAATGATGCAAAGATGTTTTGTGTACTGACTGCAACATGTATGATTTCCTTTTTAGAGTCATGAAACATATACCAGTGTCCTATAAATACTAGAAGTGGCATCGCTCTTATGCTGTCAGGGTTGTTAGTAAAAGGTTCTGCACTTGTAATTTCAAATGGTGAAGACCTACTCAAAACTTACTGCTCCTGCTATAGCCAATAACCTGACTATACAGTCATGTGAAAAAGAAAGTACCGTCTTTTAGTGCCATTGTTTTATGTATCAGGACATAATAAAAACACATCTGACCTTTAACACACTCTAATTATTAAAATCTAACCTCAGGAGTATCAGAATCAGAATCAGAATCAGAATGCTTTATTTATCCCCCAGGGGGAAATTACTTACATTACAGGCACTCCATTCAGTATACATATATATCTGTAAAGAATAAATCAGAGTAAAACACCCAGTAGGTGAAAGTCTGGTTATTAATGGGATGAGCTGTTCAGTATAATAGCCACAGGCAGGAGCAACTATGGTCATAAATCAGAATATGCATAGTTATTATGCAGTAATAATTGCAGTTTGTTCTTTACACTGTAAATATATACATTGTATAACTAATACCCAGTTATTATTGCAGTTAATATTGCAGGTATTTAGACAGAAGATATACGTGAATGAAATATAGAAATGAGTCTATGAAAATGTGGATAATGAAACTGGATATGAATAAATAGTATAGAATATAGATATATACAGTAAGTATGTTGTGAATGAATAAGGTGGAAATATGGGGGGGCAGAAACTGATATAAAAATATTTGTAAGAATATGAGAAGATCTAGCAAATTAAAATACAAATAGTGTCATAGTGATGAGTTTAAAGTTTGATGGCTACAGGCAGGAATAGGAAGCGTTCTGTGGTGCATTGTGGTTTAATAAGTCTGTTTCTTAATGTGCTCCTGTGTCTGTCCAGCACATCGCAGAGACTCATAAAACATCCTGAGCATCATCTGATAGATATTTAAAGATCTGAGTCATCTCAGAAGATAGAGATGGCTCTGACCTTTTTGTAGATGGCTTCCGTGCATTTGAAGAAGTTCAGTTTATTGTCAATGTGAACACCAAGGCATTTATAGTCCTCTACCATTTCCACACAGACCCCATGGGTGGAAACAGGGGACACTGGTGTTTTGGTCTTTCTCTTGTCCACGATCAGTTCCTTGGTCTTTGACACATTAAGCTGCAGATGGTTCTGATCACACCATGTGATGAAGTTGCTCACTACAGCTTACCCTCATTAATACACCCCACTACTGCTGAGTCATCAGAAAACTTCTGTAGGTGGCAAGTGTGCAGTAGTTAAAGTCTGTTGTGTAGAGGGTGAAGAGAAAGGGAGTGAGAACAGTCCCCTGCAGAGCTCCAGTGTTACAAATCCTGCTGTCTGACACACAGTGCTGTAGACGAACATACTGTGGTCTGACAGTCAGGTCGTCGATGATCCAGGCCACAAGGGAGGCATCTACCTGCATCACTGTCAGTTTCTCACCTAGTAGCGCCAACCTGATGGCGTTCAAAGCACTGAAGAAGTCGAAGAACATAACCCTCACTGTGCTCAGTTGCTTTTCCAGGTGGGTGTAGACACGGTTGAGTAGGTAGATGATGGCTTGCTCAACTCCAATTTGTGACTGGTAGGTGAACTGGAGGGGGTCCATGCAGGGGCTGATCATTGGTCAGAGCTGGTCCAGGATGAGTCTCTCCCTTGTTTTTTAATGACGTGAGGTAAGTGCCACTGGTCTGTAATCCCTCGGGTCACTGGGACATGACGTCTTTGGCACAGGCATGAGGCATGACCTCTTCCATAGTACAGGAACTTTACATTGCTGCAGGCTGAGGTGGAAAATATGGTGCAGTATCCCACAAAGCTGAGAGGGACGAGCTTTGAAGACCCTGGGGCTCACACCATGCGGGCCTGCAGACTTCCTTGGGTTAATGCTTGTGAGCAGTCCCTGAATCTGATTGGCAGTGAAGGTGACAGGTGGGGGGAGGGGTAGAGGGGTTGGGATGAAGGGTTTGAAGAGAACCCTGAGTCTGGGGGTTGGGGGAGGAGGCAGAGAGATCATAAAGAGCAGATTGGAGGAGGGAGGGGATGGTTGGTGGTTGCAGACTAACAGTGTTGTGAGCAGCTGCCATTGAGTCAAATCTACGCACAACTGATTTCACAGTGTCATCATTTATTTAACAAAAATTATGTCATGTGTAAAAAATTAAGTACAACCCCTGATTCAAAAGATTGTAGAGCCACCTTTAGCAGCAATAATTTGAAGTAACTGTTTTCTGTATGACTTTATCAGTCTCTCACATCATTGTGGAGGAATTTTTCCCACTGTTCTTTAAAATATTGCGTCAGTTCATTGAGGTTTGTGAGCTTCATGCACAGCTTTCAAAAGATTCCACCACAGTTTTTCAGTCAGATTGAGTTTTGGACTTAACAGATTTTATGAGACTGAGCCCTTCTCTAATATTGCACAGTCTGATCTTGGGTTGAATTTGCTGGGACATCCACTTCTGGGAAGATTGGCAACTGTCTTGAATGTTTTCTCCTATAATTCCTCTCTCTGTAGGATGATGGGCTTCTTCTAATTGTTTGGAATTGGCCTTATAACCCTTCTAAGATTGATGGGCAGCAATAATCATTTCCTTAAGATCATTGCTGATATCTTTCCTCCTTGGCGTTGTGTATAAATGCTCCAGACCAGCAAACTACCAAAACTCCTGCTTTTACACTTCCTGATGATCAATTAATTAAGTGACTAGCAGCACCTGGCTGCTACTTACCCTCTTAATTCCTATGGAAGCAGTAAGGGTGTACTTAATTTTTCACACTGCTTCAGCATTTTGGTTTAGTTATTGTTAAATAAATAATTACACAGCGTAATACATTATGTGTTGTTCACCAGAGATTGTATTTACCTAATTTTAAGATCTGCCAAGGACTGAATGAGTCATTATTATGTACTGATACAAAAAATCCCTTACAATTGAAAGAGGGAGTGCTATTTACACTAGCAATTGAACCCTTAGCCATGGCAGTGCTAATGCATACACTGATATCGGGTATTACAATAGGAGGAATTGATCACCGCATTGCCTTATTTGTAGACGATATAATATTTTTCCTGACAAACTTAAGAAATAGTGTTCCCAATTTGATAAAAACCACTGAACATTTTGGAAGGTTTTCAGGGTACAAAATTAATAATTCCAAAT
>VUQH01089528.1:0-19750 GCA_015106775.1 Etroplus canarensis | reverse complement strand
CATATCCACATTTTTTTTTTTTTTTTTTTTTTTTTTAATCTAACAAGATAGATTTTTAGGTGTTATTTATTACCTTCAGATGAATCAGACAGCTTTCCACAGGCTTTGCTAACTGTGTTCTAGATGGAGTTTCACATTTTGAAGTCAGAGTGATACTGATCTACTTTTATTTTTCTCAGCAGGGAAGCAAATAAGTAGATTTCTAAACATTTCAAAGCAATACCTTATTATACTTAATATTATTTTGTGTAACCAAAGAGCCATTGGTTAATGGACTTACATTTTGAAGCCTTGATTAAATATTGTGGCTGTTGCCATGTTTGTTTTTTTGGACTGAAAATTTACCATGTTTGGCCAAGAGCACGGAAGACCCATTTATCAGATAATGGTAGCTAGCCTGGTTATCAAGGTTCATCCATGGACTGTATGAGTGCATTGCACAGACATTATTAAATTGTATTAAAAATACTTCAAAATGCAGCAACAGTTGAGACATGGCCAAGAAGGCAAGATCAGTGATATCAGTTAGCTTACTCAGAGTGGACTATTAATATATAGCGTTAAGCTTTGTGCATGAAGATGGGAATTATATTGTTTTCATGCAAACATATTTGAATCTGTTCTAAATTTCGCCATTTTTAAATGGCAGTCAGTGGGAACTGACTCACTTTTGGAGGCAGTCTCAAGTGCAGTCTTTGGCACTTGTGCATTAATTCTCAGCTTGCTGCTTCTCTGAAAAATATAAGCAGTTAATTTCTTAAATCGTTTACACTGATATTTAAAGGACAGAAAAAGTATTGGTATCTTCTTACACTGGTAATTTATAGGAGTAATCAGACAGTTTGGTGTCAACCCAGGTTTTAACAAGAATGATCAAAATAAAGAATAACTACCGATTACACAGGAAAACTCGCCTCTAAACATAACCGTGACGTATTTAAATGCTGACTGTAACTCAAAATGTTAACTCACTTTAAACTCATGAATAATCGTAGTGCTATTGTACTACCACAACTGTGTGTCCTGCTGCAGGTTTGCCTTCCACCCCACAGGTCAAAATCTCCTATTGTTTCCAAAAGTGCATTAAAGCAGTTACCATGCTAGAAAATGTAATTCATCACTTGATGGATGATGACCCTTTTAATCTTCACCAGCGTAGCTTCAGCTCCATATGGCCACAAACATTTCTTTTTGTACTGAAAGTAACACCACTCTGGTGGAACTGGAAGTGAAGAAATCAATGCACATCTCCAGCTAAATTTGCCTGCCACTCTGCTGTGAGTTTTTGTTATGACAGTCAAAAGAAGTATGTAACATTGCACCGTAATAGGTAAAATGGAAAAGGTGCCCATTAATGGATTTTTTGAGAACAATGGGTGGCTGTGAGCTGCAGGAGGCAAGACAAACCTGCGGGGGGAACATGCAGTAGATGGAGACGAGCAAAATCACTTGCTTAGTGTTTGTGGCCAAAAATAAATGAGTCTGGCGTTATCTTTTAAATATCAATACATCATTAGTCCATTGATTAATTGAGTCATTTGCTAAATTACAATAAACAAACGAGACCAATTACCAACCTCTGCGTTGCATTTGTATTGTGGTCTACTAGGCCACAGTGTGCTGCTTTGCTTAACAGCAGAAATTTAAACACTTTTTGCAAATTAAAACAGAACAGAATCAGATGGCTGCTGTTAAGTTTACTGTATTCAGGAGGATGAAGAGCAGAAATGACAAATTGGAGAAATGAGACGAGCCTTTCTTTGTCTATGTTTTGTTTGTGTGTACTGATGTGGGTTTGGTCTGCCTTTTCAGAGTTTTTCCAGCACACCTGGCTCTAATCAGCTCATCACCTTTGGCAGTCTCCCATCAGAGCAGAATATCCACCCTGCCTCTCCAAGCATTTCTTCTCAGACTGTAGTTTCTGCCTCACTGGTAACTCTTCCAAATCCAACCTAAGCAGTGCTTCAAGTGAATCTGTGCTAGAGCTTCTTATTTACCACTCTCTCTTGTGCTCCATTATCATCACCTACATGCCCATCTATCTGCTTGTACACCTGCCACCTGCAAACTATTCCAGCCAGCCGCGCTCTTCACTCACTCCTCGCCCATGCTAGCTCCAGCCTTCATTAGCCACCTATTGGTGCCTTGAGCCTCTCCTCCAACCATCAGTTACAATAAATGTCTCTCAATTACTAACTCTGTTGCACCTGTGCTCCATGACAACATGTAAAATTTAAAGCTGCACTGAGAGATTTTGTTTTTAGCTGTTTGCTGGCATGAGCAACAAGCTGTAAATACCCAACAAACATACACTTGGCAGCCACTTCATTGGGTATGACTGTTTGACTGCTCTTTAAATATCTAATCAGCCAGTCATATCATGGCAACTCAATGCATTGAGGCGTGTAGACATGCTCAAGACGACCCGCTGAAGTTCAAAACGAGCATCAGAATAGGAAAGAAAAGTGATTTAAGTGATTTTGAACGTGGCATGGTTGTTAATGCCAGATGGGCTGCTCTGAGTATTTCAGAATTGCTGATCTGCTAGGATTTTCCTGCACAATCATCTCTAGGGTTTACAGAGAATGGTGTGAAAAAGAGAAAATATCCAGTGAGCTGCGGTTCTCTGGGAAAAAATGCTTTGTTGATGCCAGAGGTCAGAGGAGAACAGCCACACTGCTTGGAGCTGATGGGAAGGCAACAGTAAATCAAATAACCTATCATTACAACCAAGGTATGCAGAAGAACATCTCTGAATGCACAACACAGTGAACTTTCCCAGTAGACATGGCTGAAACCACAGTGTCGCCTATAAAAACTGGTCACATTACAACTGGAAAAAAAGCTGCAGACAGCTGAATGCGGGCATAAAAAAAGAGGTCGGGTCGGACTGGCTCGTACAAAGTAAGAAATGTAGATCAGAGTATTGCAATAAAGGAAATAAATGTGTACACACGTACACAGAGTACTCTTACAGCAGCATGTCTTTTAAAAAAAGAATTCTTTACTATCCACATCTAAATTCTGTCTCATTTGTTGCATGGTGAACTTAATGCAACAGACTATTAGACTCATCACCTCTCCGTCCCTGATTGATAGTACTTTATTAATCCCCAATGGAGAAATATGGGATGTCGTCATTTTAAGCCTACAGAAGTTATTTAAGGCTAGAAATGAAATAGCTTAGTAGGAAAAGAGAAGCGCTATGGGGACTGCAAGTTCAGGACGCCTCTGCAGCTTGTTTTTTTCTTTTTCTCATTCTTTCTGTTGAATGTTTTCTTTTTTTGGCTTTATTCAAACCGATGAAGAGAAGCAATTCTTCAACGCAAACTTTTGCTAGAAAGTCTAATAACAATGTGGAGGCAATGTTTAAAAACTACATCCCGTGTAACTTTCATTTCGGAACTATTTCTCAACCATGTCTCAACGTCGAGGAAAAAAGCTCCAGGTGATGTGTATTCAATGTTACAATATTTGCTGGGTTGAAGCAGATGGGCTACAGCAGCAGAAGACCACAGCGGGTGTCTCTCCTGACTGCTCAGAGTAAGAAACTGAGGCTACAGTTTGCACTGCATCACCAAAATTGGACAATAGAAGATTGAAAAAAAAAATTGTCAGATGAGTCTCGATTTCTGTTGCAACTTTCGAATGGTAGGGTCATGTATTGGTGTATGTAACATGGAAGCATGGATCCATCCTGTCTGATAGCAACAGTTGATGTTACTGGTGGTGGTGTAATGGTGTGTCAGATATTTACCAATTGTGCATCATTTAAACACCACAGACTAAGTATTGTTTCTGACCACGTCCATCTCTTTATGAACACAGTGTACCCATCTTCTGATGGCTGCTTCCAGCGGGATAACGTGCAGCTGACAAATCTGCAGTAACTGTGTGATGCTATCATGTCAGCACAAACCAAAATCTCTGAGGAATGTTACCAGCACCTTTCTGAATCTATCCCACGAAGAATAAAAACAGCTGGTCCAACCTGATACTAGCAAGGTGTAACTAATGAAGTGGCCAGTGAGTGTATTATCTCCATATAAAGTTGACAAGGGCAAAAAAATGTTGGGATTTTCTTTATTGCTTACTCATCGTAAGGTGTTATAAGGAGCAAGATGCTGTACAGGCACTTGGGTCACCAAGCAAAACGATTTTATTTGCTGCACTTCCTGTTGGTATTTTCCTCCTTTGTGTCACACAATAAGCATCTAATGAGAGGAATATCTGCCCCTGTTGTAATCTGTGTTGCTGTGGATGTTTGTGCTGCCTACTTTCGTATTCATCATACTTAGACTTCAACATTTTTAAATAAAGTTATTTTATCAAACCACACAGAGGAGAAATTGACATTTACAATCAAAAACAAGAAGTTATTTGGTTTAGTATTTTCAGTCTTTTTGCCAACACTCCCAAAAAAAGAGGTGCTTTCAAGCACTGGGTTATGTTTGCACCTAACCTAAAGCTAAACATCTTTAGATAGCAGCTTTAGAAACAATGTTGAAACACAGATTTTTTTTGTGTTCATCTCTGTGAGAAAACTGCTTCCATCTTGGCACTGCGTGTGCATATAAGGCTTTTGCATTTGTGCATTTGTGCATGAGGTCAGCTTCAAAGCGGGCCAGGAAACTAAAAATGTTTAGGATCAGCCTACTGGACACCAGTTTCATTCTGAATCAGGCGGCCAACACTGGCAGCGAATGGTGGGCGGGAGGGGGAGCAGAGATTTGGCTCCCTGTCAAGTGCAGCCGCAGATTAAAACTCCATCGATCCGACTGTAATTTATTTATCAATTCAAGTAAAAATTAAACATTGACCTCTTTCTTTGAAAATCCCTCCTTTTAATCTTGCTGAACGTAGTGACTTGAATACCAAGCGAGGAGTCAAATGTTGGGGCTTTTATTCCAAAAAGTTAAACAAGTCACGGTGAAGCAGCGAGTTTCTCTTTCTTGCTGTAGCTTTAGAGTTCAAAACAAGACTATTAAAAGCTGCAACTCTGGCTTTTCTGCATCTCCCAAACCCTGAGGACTTTTACTTCTGACAATAAACAACTCAACATTTCTCACTGCTGCACCAAACCCTCAGTTCCTCTCTCCACCATCTGTATTCTTGTCACTCCTCCTACTCTTCTGATCTTTTCTTCGCTCTCTGGCTATCACTGGGTCTTTCTTTCCAACTCTTATTTTAATCACAAACGCCAAAACATACCTATGTACTGTAACTTTCTTATCACAACATCAAAGCCCAGTTTCTCCTCTGCTCCTCTCGCCCCCCTTCATTCTCTCCCCTCCCCTGAGCTGGTTACAGATGTGCAGAGATTCTCGTAAGGCCCACATCCTGCTGACTCAAAAAAAAAACATTCATGGCATCATTATGAAAGCTTCATCCTTCTCTCTTGTGTCATGTCCCCCCTATTTTTCCCTCCCTTCCCTGACTCCCTTGCTCAGAGAAAATAATAACTCTACCTGGCTCAAGCTCATGTTAAAGAGCTTCCCTTCCCTTCCCCTGTCCCCCTCACCTTACGCCTCGCTCTGTGATGTCCTTCTCACCCCTTCCTGAACCCTCCCCATGACCGAGCCTGTAATCCAATTAAAAGCACATTAGGGCCAAATGAATAGTGGTTGATTTAATTAGCTGCTGACGAAGGCTTGCCGGACGGCTGGCTGCCTGGCTGGCTGGCAGTCGGGTGGGTAGACGAGATGCAGAGGCTCATGGGGGAGATGAGCATTGTTCGCCTTTAACCTGCCGATGTCGATGGGGTGAACAGCGCTTGCTGACAAGTTGGCAGAGGTTTGCTTGCACTGCTTGTGTAAAATGGATGTTACACATTCAGCCTGTATATTTTGAAGGTTTAGTCTTCAGGACAGGTTAAGATTTTTCAGGTTTTTCTCAGTGTGCTAATACTGGATTTACTAAAGGCCATGGTGAACTGCTGAACCAAAGAGGGAACTTTGTACTAATACGATCACATCTTTGAAAGATGGACTCTTGGTTTGTCTAACTTCTATCCGAAAAACCCATTAACTCAGAGAATGTGCATATTGGCATGTCAGTATAATTTTAATACAGAGTCTACAAGATGGAGGCAGCTACTGCTATTAATAATGATAAATTTATTTATATAGCACTTTTCAAAATCCATAAAGTGCTTCACAGGAGCAACAGAGTAAAAATGATGAGGTATGTAGAACATAAAAAGAAAGATAAAGGCAAGTTAAAACTCAAATGACAGCTAGGAAAGCCTTCTCATGATTTAAGATGCAACTTACAATAAGCCACCGACTCCACCAAATTGATTTCCTCAGGAAGGTCATTTTGGAGCCTTGGGGCCCTGACTGTAAAATCGCTGTACCCTTTAGTCTTCCGTCGGGCAACTGGAACAGACAAAAGACCTTAAGATAAGAGTTTTTGAGAACCTGTTCTTCCTCCCAAGTTGATGCTTAGTCAGGAGTCTTGGGTGTCAAATTATAATACAGTAGGAATCTCATTAGCATTTTCAATGCACAGTCCAATAACGTTTAATACTGGTTCCCTAACATCTAAAATAGATGCAGTAATAATGCAGTGGGGGCGGCAGTGGCTCAGTCTGTTGGAGGACCTGGTTGGGAACCAAAGGGTTGCTGAGGCTGCTGGCCAAAAACTAACCTGGACCTGGGGGCCTATATAGGACCCACTAATTCAAGACTCAGTGCCTATAGTGGTAGACTGAAGACCTGACCAGAGAAAATGTCAGCTCTCCCCCTTCTTAGCACTACAGAGTTATGTAATGGGTGTCACGGTGTGGCATCATGTGAGGAGGTTGGACCCAATATGCAGACTCCAGGTAGCAGGCAGAGTAACTCAAAAATAGGCTTTATTTTGCCAACTCACTCAGAATGACAAAGTCCAAAACATGAATCCACGGCAGGGTGAAAACTGAAGCCAAAACATAAAGAATCCTCACATGCAGGGAGTAACATTGAACACAAATGCACAGGACTAAGCAGGTTTCAAAATAAAGCAGAAACAGAAAGCCAAACATAAGCACAAACTTGGCAAAAGACAAGAACACAGCAGGGAAGTCACTGGAGAACTAAATAACAAAGGGAGGCTCACTAGAGTAAAAATATAAACAGGATTACAAGATAGAAAACAAGGCAAAGCTCTAATATATAAAAAAAGCAGGGAAACATAACTACAGGGAACTCAAAAACCATGCAAATCCAAAAAGAAAGACACAGGCCATGACAATGGGCTGCCTTGTTCTGTACCTCTTTCGATACTGCATGTTTCTGGTTCTTCTGTGTGTTGTGCAAGCAAAAGTGTGTATATATAACAACTAATAAAGAATGTGTAGGCTTTTAATCTCCCCTGTCCATAAATAAAATATGTTCCTCTTCTTCAAAAAGGTGATCTTCAGATACCTGACAATGATAAAATTATGGGAATCCAGGCAACGTCAGAGAAGCTTGTTACAGATGATAAAAGTTTGTGTTTATATTATTTACAAGGCACAATGCACACTAATTAACATAAGCACTTGAGTTCATCATATAAATATGCCAGATGTAGCCATACAGGCTAATTTTCATCTGCAGTCCCCAGCAGGTTGACGGCATTTATAGATAGCAAAGGTAAACTGAAGATGCAAATCATCAAAACATAGGTAAGAGACAAACACAAATGAAGGTTAAAGAAGAACATAATCATATAACATATTAAACACCAAACATAAAAAACTACAAGTAAAAGCTCAAACAAAAAAGACAAAGTAGATTTAGTTCATTACTAAAACAGGCAATTACTGAAAACAGAGACTCACAGGAGACTCACACTTCAGATTATGGCAACCTGTTTGATTATCTTATAAATACTGTTTTCTAAATTTGGAGAAGGAGGTAAGAAAGGTGTTCTTTAACTCTTAATTCTGTAGGTATAGTATTCCAGGAATGTGCTGCTCGATAAGAAAAGACTGACTGCCAGAAAGCACTTTTTCTATAAGGTATTCTACAGCTTCCACTAGAAAATCCTTTGGTGGGCGTGGATGTGTTTTCATTTTGTTTAATGAAATTGTTAAGAGGGAAGGGTGCAGACCATGAAAAAATTCATACAATAGCTGCAAATTTAATCATGTTTTCCCAATTACAAACCCCCCACACACACAATTAGTTAAAATTTTACAATGATGATAGGAATTTGACTTTTTATCTCATGCTTTCAGAGCCTGTTTGTAGAGTCTTTCTGTTGATTGTAATGTGTTCCAACTTGTCTGTGTCCAACTAGTTAAGACAGTAGGTCATATGAGAGAGAATCATGCCACTGATGTACATCTTTGAGGCCTCTGTAGTTAAACTATTCCTAACATGTCTAAAATTTGCCAAACCAATTGGATGTAATTTTTTCTGGCGAGCCACCAGTTTTTGTACATAAACCCAAATCATGCTAAAAGGGAATCCCTGCATGTTGGAAAATGATGCCAGTGGGGTACCCCTGGCATCCAGGTGAGATGAAAAGGAACCCTTGGCTACGTGTCAGCAGCATCCCAAGTTGGGAACGAGAATGTGTTGGTTTTGAAGCCTGAGCATTTTGGTCTTTGCCATCCTGGTTTAGTCCAAGTTACTAACAAAAATAGTGGTACATCTGGCTGAGAAACCCAGGACACTACATGCTTCTATGGCAGCAACCTGCCAATCATAAAGTAGCCATACATGTTCTACAGCAGTGTTTTTCAACCACTGTGAGAGATCGCCAGGTGTACTGTGGGAAATTATCAAATTACCATTCACCATTGTCGAGTGTCTGTGCTGCATACTGGTAGAGTAATGTAATATTCTTCAATGTCAGTGGGTGGCAGTAGGTAGCTTAATTGCCTTGTATATTCTTAGCGAGGAGAATTAAAAATGCATGCAACAGGTTGGGTTAGCAGTGATGAAGAAGTTTTTATAAAGGAAAAATGCAAACTCCGAAGTGGGCCCTGGACAAAATTCTGACCCAGATGAAGGCACTAATATGAGTGACAGTCAAAAGAAAGCAAAGACGGTGAGCTCAAGGCAATACAGCGAAAGCTGTCTTTTGTTCGGATTTACTTTCACCTCAGATGCAACGACACCGACTCCGTTGTGCTTGGTGTGTGGCGAGAAGCTATCAGTTAGCGCCATGGTGCCAAGCAAGCTTCAACGCCATCTCCAAACCAAACACCCATCGCTTCAAAACAAGCTGATGGACTATTTTGTTCGCCTGCGTGAAAGCACAGAGAAACAGGAAACTTTTATGAGAAAAACCACAAAAATATACAAGAGAGCCCTCAAAGCTAGCTACGTAGTTGCTGAACTCATAGCTAAATCAAAAAAGTCCCACACTGTGGCAGAGACATTAATACCGCCTGCCTGCAAAGCCATTGTAAATGAGATGCTTGTCCCTGACGCAGTTAAAGAGATAGCTAAAGTCCCTCTCTCAGATAATACAATTGCCAGACGTATTGATGACATGTCATCAGACATTGAAAGTGTTGTTTTGGAAAAGATACACATCAGTGGGAAATTTGTGATGCAACTTGATGAATCTACAGATATTAGTGGACATTCTCAACTCTTGGCCGATGTGCGTTTTGTGGAGGGAGAGCTTTGTGTGTGTCTTTCTTCAATTCCTGCCAGGATATCAGCTTTGTGTTCATTGAAACAGGCTCAGGTTTCACACTGAGTGAGTAGGAATAGATTGAGAAACTATATTGTCATTACAAATACCTGTATAAAGCGTGTCATTTTGTAACATTTTTGGTCTGTGGTGTGCCGCAGGATTTTTTCAATGAAAAAATTGTGCCACGGCTCGGTATTGTTTATTTGACTTTAAATGACATCATGTTGCACTGATGAAGGCTTGAAAGTAGCAATGGAACCTAGGATCTCATTGGGAAAGTGTTCAGAAAGGTCATAGATAATGTGAGCAGCACAGCTGGTTACAAAAGGGTAGATTTCTATGTTTTTGTACCCCGAGGAGTCACCACGTGCAGATTGCACATTTAAATTTATGCCTCAGCTTTACTTTTCAGACCTGAATGCTCCTGCCATTTTTAATATATAGACCGCTTTTAAAGAAAACTTTAAAAAAAGTATGAATTTATAATTTAATGTTTTATTGAATACTTTGAAAATATGCCTTTGTCCATTACACGATGAGCAGCTTTAGGCTTAAAATATGCTCTCATGCTGTTAATTCATATGTTTAGCATGCTCCAAAGAGGAACACATGGAAGACCAACACCATAAAATATAACATGATGGCATGCTGCTGAAGTAAAGTGGTTTACAGTTTGTTTTTTTAGTTCATTTTTTTTTCTTTTCTTGAAGTTTTAGGAAATGTCTTGCTGTGCTGCAACACAGCACACAGCACATCTCATTTCTGCTTCCTCCCCTCTCTCCAGAAACTGGATGCAACCTTTCCTGCTGCAGCCTCCCAATGTGCACAGTCAGCAGAGTAGTCAGCGTAACCCACTGTGGCATTTGCATCATGCCCCTCTGAGTGTGTGTGTGTGTACACTTTATGTGTGTGTGTTTGTGTGTGTGTGAGTGGGTTCAGCTCCTAATGAAGAGAGACAGACTCCGCTGGGGTCCCTTTTTTCCAAACCCCAAGAGGGCTCCGGTACAGTAGGTGGACAGTTGGTATATGTTTTTTGCACGCTTCAATGCTTGTTCATTTTCTCATGTCGTCATGCATGCGCCAGTTTTTATTTATTTTTTTTTTATTGAGTCTGCATGTATGCAGGCCTGTGAGCAAAGAGTGCCATACTGTACATGAACGTGTGTGTGAGATCCAGGTCCCAGCCTCTCCATTTCTCTCTGCAGGTAATAAAAATATAGAGTGCCCTCCAGATCCCTTTATAGAGAGAGAGAGTTGAGACCGCAGCGAAATCTAGGACAGGCTCCATTGATTTGGAGGCTACAGTATTACTAGCCATCACAGCCAAGGCAATATGAGAGGCCTTTTTTAAAATCACACAGCTACCCTGAGCCCAGAGGGACACAGAGAAGGCACAGGGAGAGGAGAGGGGGAAGGGATAATTGGGAAAACTATCCTTACTTTGTTTCCTCTCCCTGCCATCCCTGCTACATTGTGTGGATTTTATCACGGAGAGAAATAACATATTTCACAGCTCTTCTCACATTTCTTCCTTCACAATCAAATCTCTACTTCTCAGAGAAGACACAGAAGATGTAACACGAGTGCTGCACTGCTCCAGCAGTCCCTGCGTATTGTGAACATGTTTTCTTTTTGTTTTACAGGCTGAAATTTACATTTTTATTTAGTGAGTCCTGTGAACATGCTGGGGTGTGTTATACCACTCTTGGGTCCATTAAATGTGTTAAAAGCCCATTGTATGATTCCCCAAATGTCAATCACAGGAGGAAAAAAGCATTCTGCTCTCAATTTGGTTTTCATCCAACAGCAGTGATTGGTACCATTTCAAGAGCTGGGCTTTTTACACTTCAAAGGTGCGGACAAATGGGAAAAAAATGTTTTCATGGTGTGTCCTTCTCCTGGATTGGGCTCTTCCAGATCTCAGGAGAGCAGTGGAGTGTTCTGGGTCGGGCCAAGAACCGACCTCCTCTGTCTGGCTAAATAAGATAAGACCCTGTCATTGTATCCCTCCACTCCACAGCCCTGACCACATCAAATATTCATGGGCCACAGCAGACTCTTAAGTAAACTGGCCAATTTGTTGCGGAAGACGTGCATTAAGATTGGCTGGGCCGATACGCGACTGGCCCCCTGGGGACGGGCCAGACAGTAATGGGCGGCTGCCATTTTGGATCTCCCTGTCTCTATTGTTGCCATCCATCGGAGCGGTGAAGGGAAGGGGGAGCAGCACGTGGCGGTCTGGCTGACGGTAAGGGGCCGGGTGTGAATGGGAAGGGGGGGCAGGAATGCAGAGATGGATTTAAGATAAGAGGAGGTCACGAGAAGCTGTCTTTCATCCTGACGCATGTTGAGAGTGAGTTAAGGAGGAGGATGCGTGATGGCTGCAGTACACACATAAATGGTAGCAACTTAATACATCATATCAGAGGGATAAACACAGAGTACATGTGTAGCACTGCACACCAACACTTTTGAAAGATGGCTCACACAGCATCTCCAAACAATAGGTTCCAAGGATAGCCCATCTTCACATTATATCTCCCTGAGGACACAAGTTGACAAATCACTAAAGCACATTTTTATTTTGCTTTATGGGCGCAGAAGTTGAGCGGCGTCTAGGGATAGACACAACTTTACGCTCGGCGATTCCCTGTAGGGCATCCGATGGAAATGAGCTGAGAAAGCTGTCTGCAGAAACGTCTGTTAGAATAAAAAGAAGAGGAAGAAGAGGGGAAAAAATAAGAAGATGAAGCTCATAAAACCATCCAACTCATAAAACTGTTGAGCTGATCTGAGAAAGTGAGGATTCCTCGAGGCAGGAGAAGCAGGCAAGGAGGAGGGGCTGTAATCCTCAACGGCAGCAGGGGCAAGATGACGATCTGCGGTCGCTGAGCGGGCGGCGGGGACAAAGATGGCAGGGCGCAGCGAGGGCCTGGCACATTTATTAGGTCACTTCCGCAGAGGACCAACGGGTGTTTAGAGAGTGACCGGTTTGCCGGGTGACCCCTGACAGCCTGCTCGTCATCTGGCACCGGAGAACTCTGGGGGATTGGCAAGAAGCTTGTTGTGAATATTAAATGTGACATTCTGCCTTTCGCTTACAGAGAGAGAAGAAAAGAGACAGAGGGAATAATAATTTGGGGGTAAAAATGGCAACCATTTATTTCCTGTGGAGATTATATCATTCTCCGTCACATTTAATTCCTCCTCCTTGAATTGTAGTTGAAATTTGCCACACAAAACTATATTTAAATCATCTGAAACCTGCATTCACAGCATGTAAAGAGCTTATTTCTCACACCCTGTGAGAGGTTTGATTGTTGCCTCAATAGGCTAGATGGTGAATGAGGCCATTTACATGCTAATAGCCAAGCAGTGCAATTTTCTTATCATGTATGTAAATGAACACATGTGCTGGATCAATTTCGGCCAAATATAAACAGTCAACAATATGCTGACTTAATGTTAACGTTTCACTTTATTTATTCACTCAGTAATTAAACACTGCCGACACGCGATTCTTTGTTGATAGCCTCGTTAGCATTAATTAAGTCTAATTAGGAAAACAAACCGATCTATCACACCTGTAATTTTTCTACATATCTTCAGGATTTGGTGCATCCAGCATCTGTAACTCTGCTTATAAGAAATAGACCCGCTTTCTATAAGTGCAGACATATGGCGAGCGTATGCATACATCACGTGTGGGAGTTTTCAGGCCTGCATACTGGAGCGGTTATTAAAGTAGGAGTAGAGTATGTAACAGAGGGGAAAAAAGGTACGTACAAAGGCAGAGTGTGTGTGGGTGCAGATGAGGATTATTCTGAGCTCTGCCATCTGTAAACAGGCGGACAGGTTTGTTTCAAGAATGATGAGACAGAGCAAGTAAAAACAGCATAAACAAACAAAGTCAGCAGACGGCGTGCTTTAGATGAGGATAATGATTGTATTTCTGGATGTTTTTGTGGTTGCTGTTGGATTTTTTTTTTCTTGCATGTGAGAATTGAGTAAACCCCCCTTTCCAATCTGTGTGCCATACAAGGGTATAGCTGAATGTTGCATTGTGTGATCTTGCTGAACATCACACTACAATGCACCTAAAAAATCTGTATCGTATAGATGCAGTAGGGCCAAAATACAAATCATATGAATACAAATCACATTTTCTTTTTCTGTTTGAAACCACTTGACATGACCTAGATCCATTACAGCCCCCTTTGTTGCATAAAAAAAAAGCACAACAGCTTTTCAGTCTGTAAATCATCCATTTTCACACTATCTGACAGTTTGGTGTAGATTTTGTATCTGCTTGTTCCCTGTCGAAGCTATGTGATGTTTACACCAAGTTTTTGTAATGGCTGAACCATTTGAGCAAATGAAAAAATAAATTGTCTCATGCATCATTTTAACCACATTTCCACTAAATTAAGCCTAACGTATTTGGTATCTTTGGAAACTTTATTAGAAATTAGCATAACATCCTGTCAGACTGAACAATGTTTGGCTGCACAGCATGAGTCTGTAATGACTGAGCCACTGGTGGGTCAGTGAAGTGGAAGGGTTATTAAGCAGCAGTATTGTTGTCTTTAGGACTATGTACATTTGCTGTTATTAAAGCCTCTTTAAGAAAATAACTGAAAAACCCACAGTCTGCAGTCACAGTGACATAGTGTACTTTGTCAGTACAAAAAGTAATTACATACTGTAACTCAACAAAAAGAGAGTCAGTTTCCCTCACCAGGAAACTTACCAGTAAGGATATGCATAATCCAGTGGCACCATTTTCCAGGATTACAGCCAATCAGCATATCCATATGTGGTTCCACATACACTATATGGACAAATGTACTGGGCCACACCTCTTAATTGTTGAAGTAAGGTGTATCATTCGGTCCCATTGTCATAGGTATATAAAATCAAACACCTAGTCATGCAGTCTGCCTTTACAAACATTTGTGAAGGAATAGGTCATTTTGAAGAGCTCACTGAATTCCAGCATGGTACTGTAATAGTATGCCACTGATGCAACAGCTCGGTTGGTGGAATTCCTTCCCTCCTAGATATTCTGTGATTAACTGTAAGTGGTATTATTGCAAAGTGGAAACGTTTAGGAACCACAGCAACTCTGGCATGAAGTGACAGACAACGTAAAGTTACAGAGCGGGGTCACTGAGTGCTGAGGTGCATAGTGCACGCAAGTGGCCAACTTACCAATCACTCAGTAACTTCCAAACCTCTTCTAAGTTCCAAACCTCTTCTGGCATTAACTTCTGCACAACAACCATGTGCTGGGAGCTTGATGGTATGGGTTTCCATGGCAAGCAGTTGCATACAAGCCTTGCATCACCAAGCACAATGCCAGGCATTGGATAGAGTGCTCTAAAGCACACTGCCACCACTGGACTCCCGAGCAGTGGAAACATGGATTGTGAAGAGACAAATCACACTTCTCTATCTGGGAGTCTGTCTGGGAATGGTTAATAAATCTGGATGTTGCCAATTCCAAAAGAATGTTACCTGCCTGACTGTGTTGTGCCAACTGTAATGTTTAGTAGAACAGGGATAATGCTATGGGGTTGTTTTTTTTGGGACTGGGCTGGGCCCCGTAGTTCCAGTTAAGGGAAAGGTAAATGCTTCAGCTTACCAAGGCATTTTGGATAATTCTATGCATTCCACTTTGTAGAAACAGTTTGGGGTAGACCCTTTTTTATTCCAGCATGACTGTTCCCTGGTGCACAAACCAAGGTCTATATAGGCATGGCTGGATGCATTTGGTGTGGAAGAACTTGACTGGCCTGTGCAGAGCTCTGACCTCAACCAGTCCAAAACATTTGGGATAAATTAGAACGGTGGGGCATGCCCTTTCATTCAACATCTGTGTCTAACCTAACAAATGTTTTTGCAGATGAATGGGTAAAGAATTCCCGTATGCACTCTCCAAAATCTTGTAGAAAGCCTCCTAGCTGCAAAGGGAGGAACCAACTTCCACATAAGTGCCTACAGATTTTGAATTGGATGTCATAAAAGCTCCTGTAGATATGATATGCCGGTGGCCCAATACTTTTGTCCCATTGTGTCTCAGCAGAACTCACACTCACCTACATTTTGTACAGAAAGAGATATTTATAGGTGTTTCATAATATATTATCAGATTAGAGAAACATTATGCAACTTGGTTTAAAAGCTGTACACTCTTTTTGACCATTTATAAGCTTAAGGAACATTACTTAAATATGCACACCTTTAAGAATAAGAAATATTTTATTTATTAAATTCTGTTACAGTAAGTGCTTTCCTAAAGTTCACTACTTGCTATTACAGCCGATAGAAACTGCTGTCAGCTAGACCATTGAGACTCTCCTGGAGACCCCATAGGTCATTTATGCAAGCTGTTATTACAACCTGTACTTTAAATTTTAGCAACATCTAGCATAGCTGCATGCTGAATGTGCCCTGGTTTCATCACCTTTAATTGGAATGGAGCTTGGCACCCCGGTAACCTAGAAAATTGAGAATTCTCTAACATGGGCTCAGCAAGTTGATATGATGTATTTTAACTCAATTCACAAGCTTTTAACAAATATAATTTAGTATTTTTTGGAAGGAGACTGAAAAAAGAGTACAAATTAAATAAAACAGCAAGTGAAAGCAAAATCTTTAAGTGGTCCCCAATCAGACACAAATTGCCTCTTAACAGACTTCCACATTTTTTAAAAGTGAAAACACCCTTGTGTTTTGTTTCTAGGACACTTACAGCTGATGTCTAGTTGCAGGAAGGTCTAATACCAAACTCTAAATAAGTGAAAATTAAAATAAACAATATCTGAAAACAATATTTCTATCCAAGACCTGAACTTCAGATGATAGGTAGAGGAAAAACCTGCCATTATGACTTTATAGTTAGGGGGCCTATTAGAGATAAGGTACTAGATAAAAGGTCATTCAAATGAAATATACATCTTAGATTCAATTAAATACATTCTATGGTTTCTGGTTGCCACACTGCTGCCGATCCCGTCTTGTGTGCTCCTCTGGATAGAAAGAAAGCAAAAAGATATTAGGCTACGACCCCACTGCCGGTCAATTTAGATATTTTACTGAGATCCAATTATTTTGCGCGGTTGTTCACATGCCACTGCCATCAGACTCCAGTGTGAACTGTCTACGGTCCTGAAGTGACCTGCATTCGCAGATCAAGACGTGATGTCACACGCAGCATGCTGTTTTTACAGAAGTAAATATGGATGCTACACACATGTGTAAATAAAACGTGTGTGAGCAAAACCTCACTTTGTTTCCAGTGACTAGCTCCATCAACGCTGTCTGCCATGCTTGTTTCATCCATTGGTTACATTTGATCTTGCTGCGATACATATCCGATTTAGGACCACATACAGAAGTGGCCTGAATCTGATTTGAAAAAAATCAGATTTGTGCTGTTCAGACTGTCGTATGAAAATCAGATATGGCTCACACGTGGGCTAAAAATTGGATTTGGCCTGTTGTGTGAACGTAGCCTTAGAGACGTGGAGTCCTGCATTTCTGTGATTTACAGGATCATGAATCCTTAAGCACACAGATATTATGTCTGTTCAACCCCATGGAAAATTAATTAAGCATCAAAATGTGTGAATGCTTACCAAATGAACCCTTCATTACTGCTGCTGCCAATCTAGAACAAATATATCCTAAGAATGGGGACCAAATCTTATAAAATACTTTGATCACACACTCAGACCTGTATTTCAAATATTCTACTGGCATTATATCAAATGTAAACTTGTGAAAGATTTTTTTGAAATGTATAATACTCCCCTTAGTCCTTGTCGTGACATTGAATTCATATTTTGGCCATTTGTGAGTACGTATGCTAAAATCTATCACCAACAAATAAACAATGAAGTATAGGGAATTTTCCACACCTGAATGAGCGAATCTGTGTATGTGTGTGATTCTGTGTAAGTGGCTGTGTGTGACACACTCAGAGGTCATTCTCATAAAAAATCGAGGGAAGTTTTGAGCATGAGAGGAAATCCAATTAAGACCCCGGTACAGTAGTAGTGGCATTTAACAAATAACTCTCCTCTGTCTCTCCTAGCAGTGGCTGAGCGAGTGAGCTCCGCCACACTAATAATAACACGCTTACTCTAAGTTATAGTCTTATACTGTGTTCTGTCTCCTATATGAGCAGGAAGAATTACATTTCTATTCACTCCCGTGACGAAGGCATTTGTCAACACCTACTGTAACAACCAGTCATCACTGGTTTTAGCGTATGTGTTTACGTATGTGCACATACAAAAAACACACAGATGTAGACCCATCCATTACCTGAAATGTTTGTATTATCCCGAGGTGGATAAAAAAATCAATAAAAAGCAATATTACTATTGGATTTAGTTTATGCCATCGACCTACCTCTGTGACATGTAGATCATCTGACCAACGGTGAATGGATGACCTGCTAACCTCTATCCAGGGTCACTGCACTAATGCTCGCTGCTGCTCCTGAGATAGAGGGTTTAACCGTCGTTTATAGATTTTCGAGAAAAACCAATGTGGGTTTGAAGAGGCGTACCACTGAAATGCCTCTTTTGGAGATAAAGAGTGAATTTTGGAATTGTTTTGAATTCTTTGTTAATATATTTGAGTTGGGCTTCTGTTTGGATTTTACTATCACAAGCGTTTGAAGTTGTGATTCTAATTTGATAGGTTGAGTTCTGACTTCTTTATTATTCTTATTGTGACACTGATTCCTTTTGATTTTGTTAAGTCTTTGATTTCTGTTTTTACTACATGATTTCCTTAGTAAGGAGTTCAGTAAGAAGGGCAGCGCGGTGGTGTGGTGGTTAGAACTGTTGCTCCGGCTTCTACCCACAGTCCAAAGACATGGAGAGGGGGTTAGGTTAACTGGCAGTTCTAAATTGATTGTAGGTGTGAATGTGGGCTTTGGCGTAGGTGTTGGTTCTGTGACAGACTGGCGACCTGTCCAGGGTGTACTCCACCTTTCGCCCTATGACAGCTGGGATAGGCTCCAGCGCCCCCGTGACACTGAATTGGATAAGCAGAAGAAGATGAATGAAAAACGTTCCTGTTTTGCAACCTTGTGTGTTAGCTCATGATTTCACTGTTATCTTGGTATGTTGAGTTCTAGTCTTAGTGGATTATTGCAGTTCTGGTTCCTGCCTAGTTTTCATGGAGTTGTGGTTGTCTGTTGATGATTTGCTGTTTTAGTTCAGTTCTGAATTCCAGGTCTTTCTTTAGTGTTACTTTCTGTTTTAAGGATGTACCTTCTGCATCCCCCTTGTATTTCCTAAAGGGGTCGCCACAGTGGATCAATCTACAGTGGAAATTTGTCAGAGGTTTAATGCCAGATCCCCTTAATGACGCAACCCTCCATGGTGAGAGGGACTTGTATCCCCACCTGGAATTGAACCAGGGACCGTTCACTTGTAAGACGAATGATTGCTCCTACACTACGGGAACATTTCTATTTTGGATTTGTTATTTCTATGTTTTCAGTTCCCTCATTGTCTCCTTAATTGTTCTTTCATCTGTTGCATCCTTATGTTTTGCAACCCCAATTACAAAAAGTTGGGATGCTGCCATCAAATTCAAGATGAGCTAATATTATTTTTGTGAAATGGTATGATGTCTCACTTTCAACATTTGATTTTTACTGTGTTCTTGTGTGAATAAAATATTGGTCTGCTTTGTGGTTTTTTATATATATTTGATACAGAGTCACAACTTTATAAGATGGCGGCGCGGTGATAGCACGCAGCGGCCACTTCAGGAGCCACAAATGGTGCTTATTTCCCTATATCCTTGTAATTATACCATTATATCGGTATAATTATCTTTGTCTAGCGCCCGACTCTCAAGTGCATGGACATCAGAGACAGCGGTGTCCATGTTTACAACCACCAGACCATACTTCAGCTAAGAGACCATGTGGTCGCTTACCTCCACGACGATGTTCTCTCCAAACTTCGTGACCTCGGCCTGCTACGTGGACCAGACCTTCAGTCCTCGGCGTTACCTGACGCCGGTGGCCCGGACAGACGTCATCGCAAGCGGTGCTCGAGGAAGCGAAAGCGCGGAAAGCGGGCGGGTGTCCGTGCTAGGCTAA